>DF361711.1:0-10461 GCA_000787875.1 Solanum virginianum
CTATCTATAAGCAATATTCTTTACCTTTCAATTACCTTTGAGATGATCTTTGGGTGGTCATAATATTTGAGCTATAGAACTGTATGGGCAGCATGTGACATGTAGATAACCATATAAGAAAATATGATAATGAAAAGAGTATTTTACACAAATAATAAAATGCATAAGAGGTAGAACAACACATGAACTTTATTTGCTAGAATGATTTTGTCTATCTTGGTATTCAAGTATATATGCATATTTGAAGATGACTATGTATGGGAGCATATGAACATATGAAAGATTTGAGACATAATCTATAGTTGAGTTGGAATTAGTAAGTGCCTCTATGTACCAAGGAGGGATCTATGTTTCATGCCAAATAATACGAATCAAGTAGCCTTACATACCTCATTGTACAACCTTGCTATTACCTCAAGACAACCTTTCCTTACTCCAAATATCTATCTACAACATAATAGGTGATAAAACTAGTATTAGCAACTAATAAATACATCTTCGCAGCCCAAACTCATAGAAATACAACACATGGGCAGCAAGTGTGTAGTTGTAAATTCAAGCATATCCTTTCAACCCTTTCATCTCTAATCATAATTTCTCATACACATTATCATATACATATCATAGGCAGTCCATTTTAATGCCTTAACATCCTTATAATAGCCCACAAAATAGAACACACAACAATTCGACACAACCTACAAATGGGCAGCATAACGTTACATCTCGTCACTACATTTCTACGTCGATAGTTCCAAATGTTTTCCATCTTTAACCAAACTGTTTCCACATCTTCTTACACATAAAAATAGTATTATAATAGTCCACAAATACTTCCAAATCAAGTGAAGGTCGTGACACAACAATTCCCAAATTTTCAGCTCACAAGTTTCTTTTAAGAGTACAACTAGGATATCCTACAACAATCCATCTTTGTGGACTGTAACAGTAGTGAATCAGCCTTCTTACATCACTATCAAACCAACCTTTGTTAAATACATATGTCTTACCTCATAAAACAACTAACCAAGAAGAGAAAAAACTCTTAATTAACAAGAAAACTGTACAACAATCCTTAGTACACAAACTGTCCAGATTTTCCAGCACAAGCATAACTAACATATAAATCTTGTTTTTTATGGAATAAGTATAAAAAGTACATGGATAATTCCACTTATCTTAGCGTTCAAGATCCAAGTTTTCTTCAAAGATTCTAGAGAGAAATATGGGCTGCCCTGAGAGATGAAGTAGAGAGAAAGCAAAAGTCTTTAGGAAAGCTGAAGTTGTTCCAAAGGTGAAAATGACTTAAGATGCTTTCACTATCTTGTTGAAGGCATAGTTTTGGCCAGGTTACTGTAGAGATATCGACCATATCTTGACTCATTCTACCAAGTAGAATGTGCTATAGATTTAGTTGAAGGCATATTTTTGGCCAGGTTATGGTAGAGATATTGACCATATCTTGGCTCATTCTACCAAGTAGAATGTGCTACAGATTTGGACCTCAACTTTGGGCCTAAATGGTTCACAAAAATGGATGGGTCTTGGCTGCCCATTTCCCCAATTTCTTAGTCATTTAATTTGGGTCCAATTTGTCAAGAAAGGTTTAAAGACTTTGGGCCCTCTTATTCTTCCTCTTGGGCTGTAGGCATAGTCTACTTATGTTGCTAATAAATGGGCTGAAGTTACACTCTTAACACGGATTTTATCCATACTCGGACTTGGACAAATTCAATGTTGGCCTCTTCTCCGTTTAGCTAGCAAGTTCAAAACAAAGTAAGTAGATACATGGTACTAGTATTATAAAATGTGGGGTGTTATATTAACATTTTATCAACTTACAATTTATCGGACATGTCTAGTTTAAATTTTAGAAAAAAAATAAAATTAAAGTCAATGTTTAATATAAAAAGTTTATATCTTTAATTTTAGTAATTAGAAAAATTTTATTTCTTCGAATTCCTATTTGGCTTTTTAAACCAGCAACCTGCCCCACCCCGCATTAGTTTAAAAAATACCTACTTCAACCTGCCCCACATAGCTCTAAACCCGCCCCGCCCTACCTATTGCCATCCCTAACTATAGTCTATAAAGCCTCTATCACTATCAATTGGTGCCAATGACAGACCTATGATTACCTCAAAATAAAATAAAGCTGACATAAAGTCCAACACTAATAGGCAAGATAAAAATAAATAATGATCCCCTAAAGTAAAGGAGGCTCACTAACTCAGTTGAAACGCTCAGATCCTCAATGATGCACCTGTTGACGATCTCTAGTACCTGTCTCTCCATCATAAAATGATGCAGTCCAATAGGTGACATCAGTACGTGGAATGTACTGGTATCTAAAATAGCTAAATGAAATAGAATCAGGTAGAATAATAAAGAAACAACGTCAACTCAAAACATACTCAAACAAAATGTCAAATGTCTATCTAAAGCAAGAATAAATAGTAGACAACTGACCTATCACCCAATCAAATCTCATCAATCAACTCAACTCAACTCAACGGAACTCAACTTAACTCAATTAGACTCAGAGTACTCAAGGTGGAAACTTTTGGGAGTTTCTCTTATCCGATAATAATTACTTATGAGCTAGTAATTGTACAACAATCCCGCTGATGTTGCTATAGCTATTTCATACTTGCCAAGTAAGAAGCGTCTGTAATCCACAAGGGATCTAGATAATTAACTGATCAAGTCCTATTGTTTTAGGACAATGAAAGGGGGGAACTAGTCCGATTCTAACGGAACTTAGTCCATAGGATGAGAACTTCTCCGACTCTAAGAAAACTTATCCCTCAATAAAGGAACTTGTTCGACTCTAAAAGACTTAGTCCACTCCTATGCTTGGGACGTAGTTCATGAGTGCAAGTTGAACTTGCTCTTACTCTTACTCATTTCGGTGCTCGATACTCCTCCTAAGACTCAATGCTTATAAAACTCCTCAATTCAATCAATTATCTCAATTAGTCTTATAGAGGCACTCATCATCTCATTAGCTTAAACTCAAAAGTCCTCTATTGCGTTCAGGGAGCTTAACTCATCTTAATTATCTCAATTCTCATTTAAGAATTCAAGGACTCCGATTAATAATTAGGAAGAAGTTAATTAGACAAAAGTCTAGAATTCAATTATGGATACTTGTAGGAACATCAAGCTCTATTAACTCATCCCCATGCTTACATCACAATCACAACATATTCTTAACTCAAGGCTCTAGACTCAATCCCTAGGTTCATTCATGCAATCTTTATAAAATAGTAAATAGGGTTTATGCAATAACTCATGAAAAGTCATGGATTCTCAACTCCTCTATTACTATCTATGTGGTACATGGAAGAACAATCTCATGTTTTAGTTTAGCCTTACATACCTGCTGTGATGCTTTTGACAATCAATCTCTAAAGAACACTCCTAAAACTCCTTGAATTTATGCTCATCTTCTCTTCTCTTTAGCCCTATTCTTTTTCAAGAAATTAGAATGGCTTATGAATAGGTTAAAAACCCATTTTAAGCTCAAAAAGACCCAATTTGATCATATTTTAAGTCTAGGAGGGGTTGGGAAAGGTCTGGAGTGCCCCTCACAAAATTCAAAAAAAATTCCATCTCGGGACATGGGGTCCGTAATGCGGACAGTGTAAAACTTGGGTATTTTTCGCTAAAAATTCTCCAAACAAGTTTTCTAACCCCATAAAAAAATTTGGAACAAAATTAAGTCTTAGTCCGCAGAAGGTGCACTTCGCACACCTGTCGTGCACTTATTTTGGAATATATTTTCATATCAAAAACTTATGATGTGATCCGATTGCTCTTAAAATCAACCGAAACCACTTTTCTAGTCAATTTTTCATGTTGATCACATATCCAGCCTTGGATTTGCCATCAAAGCATGGGAAGATGTGTTATGCGCAAATCTCTCCTCATAGGTATTTTGATAATATCTGTCGGGTGTTACATTATCTTTCCCTTGGAATCATTCGTCTTCGAATGATGAGTAAGGATGGATATCAATATATGAATAACATTCAAGAATCCTCCTAATACTCACTCAATCAATCAAGCACTTGACTCCTCATCAAGCTCAACAATCTTCATTCGAACTCAGGAATAGGTACATCAACTCAGATAGATAATTCAGTTCAAATCAAGAGTAGGGATATTATCTTAGACATTCTGACCATCAGGTACGAATGGAACATCGAAACTTGATCAATTCTAATCATTTAAATGCCTCGACAGTCAGTCATTTGAACTTAAGAAGGAAGTCATCAACTCTAATCGAGAGAGGGGACCATCGTGATTTACAAGACTCTGTAAGCACTCTCAAGTTCAACTCCCCACCTTGATGTGCCCCTTTTCATGTACTCTACTCCATCAATCTTAAGCTTATAGATCCTATTTAACTCCTCACTTATCCACATCCTCTTATTTTGTTCAAGCCTACTTCTGAGTGCGAGTTGGACTTGCTCTTACTCTTACTCATTTTGGTGCTCGATACTCATCCTAAGACTCCTTAATTCAATCAATTATCTCAATTAGTCTCATAGAGGCACTCATCATCTCATTAGCTCAAACTCAAAAGTGCTCTATTGCATTCAGGGACCTTAACTCATCTTAATTAACTCAATTCTCATTTAAGAATTCAAGGACTCCTATTAATAATTAGGACGAAGACAATTAGACAAAAGTCTAGAATTCAATTATGGATACTTGTAGGAACATCAAGCGACAAATTTATGATGATCATCAACATATGAAAATATATGTAATAGATACAATTTTCAAGAAAATAATCAAGAAAGTATTTCAAGAAACATGTATATGGACTCATGGACTCTCATCTCCTCTATTACCATATATGGGGCACATAGAAGAACAATCTCATGCTTTAGTTTAGCTTACATACCTGTCACGATCCAAGCCTAGGGCCTAAATGTGACATGGCCAATGGGGAACCTGAACGGACCCCAAACAAGCCTCTTAGCATACCATTCACACATCCTCAATTGCGGAAGCCAAATGAAGCAATAATAAGTGAGACCTGAGTCTAAGGGAAGCGAGACTTGGGACTTTTGTCTCATCATCAACAAATATCAACATGAAGAAGGGAATAAGAACTAAAAGAAGTCTCTTATACCAACATAAACGTAATACGAGTCAAGCTTAAAAGCATAGACAAAAATATTATCCAATAACACCTCTACATAGAATGGAGCAGGGACTAAGACACTTCTTGGGCTCACCCTCAAATGATAAGTATACAAATATAATAAACAAGTCTCAACATAGCATGAATGAAAGGTATATATTGTCCTCGGAGTTGAGGACTCGCTAAATGCTTCTTCAAGCAACTCAACTAGCCACGTGGAGGAGGAGGATGAATAGGAGCTTCGGTCCCTACATGGTGATATCATATGGGCATAGAGTATGCATTAGTACTAGAATTTACTAAGTATGCGGGGTGCAATGCAACAAGGACATAAGCCAAGATAATAAAGATGTATAAGTATAAACAATGGATATAATCTCAATATAACATACATGATCTATACTTGTAATAAAACATGCATGTAAACCATCAACTTGCATAATATAACATACATATATGGGAGGAGACCTTAACTGACACATAAGACTAAGCGAGCTAATACTTGGTATCTCGATGCAAGACACCCCACCGGAGAAGGTGTGCTCTACTTGCCAAGGTAAACCATACTTGACCCCACTTTATGGGTAACTTGACCTAGATGGATCCACTAGTAATCCCTTCTAGGGAAATAATATAATCCTATGGTGGCACATAGTTTCAAGACTAAGACTTTATATAAGGACCCCTTGAGTCGAGCCCCCACCTTAAGCCTCAATTAGTGCTAAGTCTAATCCCACGAAATACTTGAAATAATCATAGGTTTAATCATAATATGTAAAAGCCATGATAACATGGCATGAGTAGCTCATTTACATACTTGACCCCTACATGGGCATATACCTTATACTAGAGGGTAGAAAACAATACATGGACTTGACCCCTTCTAGTAGGTATTGCATTTCACATGAGGATAGAGATTGGAACATGCTGGACCCTTACTAGTGAGCTTAGCTTGAATATGAGAGTAAAATAATAATCATGCTTGACCTCTCAAATAGACATAATTTGCTCATAAGAGGGTAGAATTATAGAATAAGGCTCAACTTGTCAAATGTAAATCATGGAAACCTTTCATGAGTTTAATACATGCATGGGAGCCAAAAATTATCATGAAAACACTTGACTTGCAAATCATGCAATAATTCATCATCAACATAAGAATCCTGATCATGTAGTTTAGTCAAACATGGTGGGTACATGGACACATACTCAAAATCATGCACTTAGATAGTATAAAACATGGAAGAGTGAAATTAAATCATTTTAAGGTCATGCAATTCAACCCACTAACATAGTAGTAAAACCTTTATTTTTTGGGTGTCATGAAATTTATCAGAAGTTCATAATGTGGCATAGTTTCCATAGTTCATATCATGCATGAAACACCCCAAAAATATGCTTAGAAAATGTCCATAATCATAATTTCTATGTATAACCCCAATTTTAGAGGACCCGTAGTGAAAAATAATTTTTTCCAATTTTTCACAAAAAAGGGGCATTTGCGTTGGCTACACGACATGAACCTATCGCAGAGCAATGTTATCACTTTCTTAATTTCCTATTTTGGCCTAAGGTATCAGGGTCTTGGCCCCATGCTCCTTTATGCGTAAAAACATCTATACTTATCCATTTTCAACTCTATATTACTCAAGACCCTCTCAAAACTCTCTCTAACACTTGACCAAATATTTCATCCAAATTCAACTGTCCCAAGCTTAATTCTGGATCTCAAAAACTCCATTCAAGCTTCAAGTCTCTTTCAAGTCTACATCAAGAAAACCCAAGCTTAAGGTATGTGAGTTTCATCCATTGGGTCCTTTCACCCATGGAGCCCAACCTTCCTTTTTATGAAAATTGCATGTTTTCAAGTTCTATTACTTATGAGTATTACTTACTATGGATTATGATTATAAATTATGTTGCAGTTTTATGAAATGTTGATTGGAAACACATGTCTACCTATTTCAAGCTTATGCGATGAGATGGTTGTCTATTGTGACTATACATGTTTTGAGCTATGAAACTATGATCTATTATGAGATTATAATGGATTTTAAGGTATCTTATATAAGGGTTTTTACTATATGTTGGTGGGTTAATTTACATTGAGTTTTCTCATATTATTTCACTCTTGACTTGTATGATTTTGAACTAGTGTTACACGTCCGCCAAATGTTTGATAAAATATCTTGACAAGGATTCTCAAGTTATTGATGGTCTGCTACATAGTTTATAAGTCAAGTGACTTTATGATGAATAAGAGATTATATGTATGTACTGAATTCATGAAAAGTATCTATATGTTGCAAGTTGACCATACCTTGTCGGGTGGTGACATGCCCAATCATCTTATTGAGGGGGTGACATGCCTCAACCACCTTGTCCGGGGGGGGGGGTGACATACTCATACTATAATGTTGATGGGTAGATACCTTGACCACCTTATCAGGGGGTGATATGCCTATACTACTATATTCAGGGGTAGATACCTTGACCACCTTGTCGGGGGATGACATGTTTGTACTACCATATTGAGGGGTAGATACCTCGACCACCTCACCAAGGGGGTGATATGCCACGGATTCTAAGTAGTATTTGCTTGGTCTATGATTATAGCCTCTTCCCACACATGTAATCCATATTTGCTAGTTATATGATTTACAAGCATGTTTTACCTCAAGCATTGATCATGCATGTCATATTGATATTATACCTATCCATTGCTTATGACTATGCATTTTGACTATGTTGCCTTATATCTTATTGCATTGCATGCTACATACTTAGTACACTCAAAAGTACTAATGCATACTCTATGTCTACATGATGTTAATATGTAGGAACCTGAACAACTCTTGATCATCCTCCACGTGGATAGCTCAGTGCTTTGGAAGATAAGCTTTGGTGAGTCCTCAAGTCCAGGGACACTAGCTATGCTATTATAAGGCTCAACTTGTCAAATGTAAATCATGGAAACCTTTCATGAGTTTAATACATGCATGGGAGCCAAAAATTATCGTGAATTCTTGCTATTGATGTCTCTTTATGCTAAACACTTGATACTAGGAGGGTGAGCTCGAAAAGTATCTTAGCCCCCTTTCCAATCTTTGTTGGAGGTGTTGTTGGAATAATTGATGTACTTATGCTTTGAGCTTTGACTCTTTTATGCTTTATAAATATCAAGACTTCCCTTAGTCTCTTTGCCCTTATTTATATCTCTTGTTGTTGTTATTTTAGTTCCGTGACTAAGGATGTGTGATTGATATACTAAGAGGCTTATTTAGGGTTCATTCGGGTTTCTCATTTGCCATGTCATGTCTAGGTCCTAGGGTTGGGTCGTGACAAACTTAGTATCAGAGCACTAAGTTGTTAATGGTCCTCGGAATCCAACACATCACGTTGATTAGAATCTTGTTCATGATTTTGAAGTGTACCACAACTATGAGTTAGAGGCTATGAGATGTCTTAGGAAATGTTCCCCTTCTTCATGATTTATGTCGTGCTATAGAAGTTAAGGTAAGGCTTTCCCTATAATGAATGTTCTTTGATATTCTAGATCATGCCTATTTCAAGAGGAAGACTATTGAGTGTCGTTCACTCGAGGAGCAACCGACCCCTCCCGCTCCCCAAGTTCCTCAAGATGAGGGAGTGGCCCATGATGAGTTTCGAGATGCTATTACCATGTTGGCTCATGCTATGACCAACTAAATCAACCAAGGGGCTCAAGCTCCTCATGCTCCTACTCCTGCCTCAAGGGTGAGATTTTACTAGGATGAATCCACTGGAGTTCCATGGGTCCAATGTGGATGACGATCCCTAGGAATTCATTGACGAGGTGTATAAGGTATTATCTATTATAGGGGTTAATTCGGAGGAAAAAACAAAGTTGGCGGCTACCAACTCAAAGGGTTGGTCAAAAATGGTTCACTCAATGGAAGATGGAGAAGGCGAATGACAATGTTATCCCTTGGAAGAATTCAAAGTGGCATTTCTCAAATGGTTCTTTCTTATTGAACTAAGGGAGGCTAAGATGATAGGATTTATGAACCTTAAGAAAGGGTCTATGAGTGTGAGAGAGTATGCCCTCAAGTTCAACCAACTTACCAAGTATGCCCCATAATTGGTTGCCGAGCCAAGGTCAAGGATGAATAAATTTGTCTTGGTATGTCTGACTTGGTTAATGGGGAGTGTCATACCACCATTCTAATAGGTAATATGGATTTGTCCCACCTCATGACATATGCCGAACAACTAGAGGGGGAAAAAATTAGGAAGAGAAGAAGTGCAGAGTCTAAGAAGGCTCGTTTTGAAGGTGGATCCAAAATTCCAAGGGTGGCCGATTTCGTCAAGGCCACAAGTTCCAAGGTCAATGGTCTTCCAATACTCCAAATAGAAGGTTTGCTAATAGCAACCCAAGGTTCCAAGGTGGTGGTGGTATGGTGCCTAACCCTATATGCCAAAGATATGGTAGGAGCCTTAATAGCCCATGTTTGAAATACTCTAATGCTTGCTATGGTTGTGGAGAAGTGGGTCATAAGGTGATTTATTATCCTTATGCTCACAACAAATGTAGATATGGTCGTCCACAAGGCCAAGGTGCAAATGCTGGTCAAAAGGGGAGAAGAGGCCAACAAGGGGGTTCTCCAAGGCAAAATAGATTCTATGCTCTTCAAGGGAGACAAGGGATAGATGTGGTGCCTGATGTCATCACCGTTATGTTAAAGGTTTTTTATTTTGATGTGTATGCATTGAAAGACCTGAGTGCCACTTTTTTTTTTATTACTCCTTTTGTTGCCAAAAAGCTTCATGTTAGTCATGAATTTTTGTATGAGTCTTATGAAGTATCTACCCCCATTAATGAGTCCATTGTTTCTAAAGGGGTCTATAGAAATTGTTTCGTGTTCATTTTGCATAAAATCTTGCCTTGTGATTTTGTTGAATTAGATATGCTGGATTTTGATGTCATTTTTGGGATGGATTGGTTGCATGCATATTATGCTTCTATTGATTGTAGAACTCATAGAATGAAATTCTAATTCCCTAATGAACCCGTCTTTGAGTGGGAAAGTCGTGATGTAGTGGTCAAGGGTAGATTCATCAAAATGTAGATTTCGAAGGGTTGTCTCTATCATCTTGTTAGGGTTAGGGATATTGAGTCCAAAGTCCTTCCTATAGAGTCAGTTCCCGTGGTTAATGAGTTTTTTTATATCCTTCCCAGTGAGCTTCCCAGTGTTCCTCTTGAAAGGGAAATAGACTTTGGTATAGACCTTCTTCCCGACACTCAACCCATTTCTATTCCCCCT
>DF361711.1:10580-49468 GCA_000787875.1 Solanum virginianum
TTTGAAGGAGCAATTGAGAGATTTATTGGAGAAGGGTTTTATAAGGCCTAGTAAGTCACCTTGGGGTGCACTGATGTTGTTTGTGAAGAAAAAAGATAGTTCTCTTAGGATGTGCATTGATTACCGGTAACTTAATAGAGTCACCATAAAGAACAAATACCCTCTACCAAGGATTGATGACCTTTTTGGTCAACTTCAAGGGGCTAGTCACTTTTCTAAGATTGATCTTCGCTCTGAGTATCACCAAATGAAGTGAGGGAGTGTGACATTCCCAAGATGGCTTTCTGGACTAGGTATGGGCACTTTAAGTTTGTGGTTATGTCCTTTGGGTTGACTAATGTACTAGCTATATTTATGGATCTTATGAATAGGATCTTTAAACCCTATCTTGACTTGTTTGTGGTGGTTTCTATTGATGATGTCTTGATTTATTCCCATAGTGAGGAGGAGCAAGTGAATCGCTTGAGAGTGATGTTGCAAATCTTGAGGGAGGAGAGGTTGTATGCTAAGTATGAAAAATGTGAGTTTTGGTTGAAAGAGGTTGATTTTCTAGGGCATGTGGTTTCGGGGGATGGCAATAAGGTGGATCCTAAGAAAACATAGGTGATTAGAAATTGGCTTAGACCTTTGACTCCATCAAACATTAGAAGTTTCTTGGGCTTGGCGGGTTATTACTGGAGGTTTGTAAAATGTTTCTCTTCTATTTCTTCACTTATGACTAAGTTGACCCAAAAGAAGGCGAAATTTTTGTGGACCAATGAGTGTGAAAAGAGTTTCCAAATTTTGAAAGATAAACTTGTCTCTGCTTTTATCTTGTCTCTACCGAAAGGTTTAGAAGGGTCTCTTGTATATTGTAATGCCTCAAGAATTAGTTTGGGGTATGTTTTAATGCAAAGTGGTAAGGTGATAGCATATGCATCTAGACTACTTAAGGTGCATGAAAAGAATTATCCCACCCATGATCTTGAATTTGCAGCCGTGGTATTTGCTTTAAAAATTTGGTGTCACTACTTGTACGGGGTTCATGTTGATGTGTTCACCGACCACAAGAGTCTCCAATATATGTTTACCTAAAAGATCTTAACTTGAGATAAAGAAGTGGTTAGATCTCCTTAAAGATTATTATATGAGTGTGCATTATCATCCCAGCAAAGCTAATGTTGTGGCCAATGTTTTAAGTAGAGTGTCTATGGGTAGTCTAGCTCATATTGATGATGGTGGCAAAGAGGTCATAAGGTGATTTATTATCCTTATGCTCACAACAAATGTAGATATGGTCGTCCACAAGGCCAAGGTGCAAATGCTGGTCAAAAGGGGAGAAGAGGCCAACAAGGGGGTTCTCGTTGGGTAGATTGGGGGTTAGGTTGGATGAGGTTGACAACGGTGGTATAGTGGTTGTTGATGGTTCTAAATCTTCCTTGATTGAGGAGGTAAAGGCAAAACAAGACCTTGACCCCGCCTTGCTAGAGTTGAAGGCCTTGGTGAGAGATGGTAAAGTAGAGGTTCTCTCCCAAAGGAAGATGCTGTCCTTAGGTACCAAGGTAGATTGTGTGTGCCAAATGTGGATGGTTTGAAAGATTTGATCTTGAAGGAGGCCCATAATTCATCCTAGTCCATTCACCCCAATTCTTCAAAGATGTATAGAAACTTGAGGGAAGTGTATTGGTGGGGCAGTATGAAGAGAGACACTGCCAAGTTCATATTCGGATGTCACAATTACCAACAAATGAAAGTTGAACATCAAAGGTCGGGTGGCCTACCCCAATATATAAAAATTCCTACTTGAAAGTAGGAGGAAATCAACATGGATTTTATGGTTGGGTTGCCTAAGACTAGGAAACATTTTGACTCTATTTGGATTGTTATGGATAGAATAACAAAGTCTGCTCACTTCTTACTTGTTAAAACTACTTATGGTGCCAAAGATTATGTCAAGTTGTGCATTCATGAGTTGATTAGATTGCATAGGGTTCCCTTGTCTATCATTTCAGATCATAGTGCTCAATTCAGTTCTCACTTTTGGAGGTCCTTCCAAAGAGGTATTGGTACCAAGGTTAAGCTTAGCATGACATTTCAGCCTCAAACGGATGTTCAAGCCGAGAGGACTATCCAAACTCTTGAGGATATGCTGAGAGATTATGTTTTGGAGTTTAAGGGTAGTTGAGATGAACATCTTCCACTCATTGATTTTGCATACAACAATAGCTACCACTCAAGTATTGGTATGGCTCCTTTTGAAGCTCTTTATGGTAGATATTGTAGATCCCTGGTTGGGTGGCTTGAAGTGGGGGCATTAGCTTTTCTAGGTCCGTATTTGGTTATGAAAGCCTTGGAGACAGTGAGATTGATTAGTAAGAGATTGAAAACAACCTAAAGTAGACAAAAGTCTTATTCCAATGTGAGGAGAAGAGATCTTGAGTTTAAGGTTGATGATTGGGTTTGCTTGAAAGTCTCGCATGAAGAGTGTGGCCCGGTTTGGCAAGAAGGGAAAGTTAAGCCCAAGGTTTGTGGGTCCTTATAGAGTTTTGAGGAAGATTGGTAAGGTTTCATATGAGTTGGAGTTGCCCATGGAGATGAATGTGGTTCATTCGATCTTCCATGTGCCCATGTTGAGAAAGTGTGTGGGTGACTCTAATGCTATAGTGCCTTTGGATGTTATGGGCATTGTAGAAGATAATTTGACTTATGAGGAGGTCCCGGTGGAGATTTTGGATAGACAAGTGAAGAGGTTGAGAAACAAAGATGTAGTTTCCGTCAAGGTTCTTTGGAGGAACCAACAAATCGAAAGTGCCACATGGGAAGCCGAGGCGGACATGAGAAAGTGATATTCCTATCTCTTCCTCTCTACTCAAGCCAGAGTTACTAATTTAAGTCCCCTATATGATTTCAAGTCTTAAGTTTCAACCCTTATGTCATTTTGTATGCATTCATGTTTATATTGACAAGTTTATGGTGATTTTTGACATTCATGTTGAGATTTTTGAAAATGATATTTAAATGCATTTATTGCATGTATATCATGCTAAAATCTTCTTGATTACTTCTCTTATGTATGTTTATTTGACATTCGGGGACGAATGTTCCCAAGGGGGAGATATTGAAACGCCCCAAAAATATACTTCGAAAATGCTCATAATCGTAATTTTTATATATCTCAAAATTCATGCGTGATATCAAAAATCCAACTTCATATTCGTGATCAGAGGGAAAAATTGAGTGAGAAATGGGTATAACCCTACTATTAGAGGATCCGTAGCGAAAAATAATTTTTGCCAACTTTTCGCAAAATAGTGGGCATTCGCGTTGGCTCTGCGACGCAGACCTATCGCTGAGCAGTGTTATCACTTTCTTAATTTTTCTATTTTGGCCTAAGACATTGGGGTCTTGGCCCCATGCCCCTTTATGTGTAAAAACACCTATACTTAGCCATTTTTCAACTCTATATCACTCAAGACCCTCTCTAAGACTTAACTAAATATTTCATCCAAATTCAAGTGTCTCAAGCTTAATTTCGAATCTCAAAAACTCTGTCCATGCTTCAAGTCTCTTTCAAGTCTACATCAAGGAATCCCCAAATTTAGGTATGTGGGTTTCATCCATTAGGTCCTTTCACCCATGGAGTCCATATTCAAGTCTCCTTCAAGTCTATATTAAGAAAATCCAAGTTTAAGGTATGTGGGTTTCATCCATTGTGTCCTTTCACCCATGGAGTCTAACCTTTCTTTTTATGTAAATTGCATGTTTTCAAGTTGTATTACTTATGGGTATTATGATTATAAATTATGCGGGGGTTTTATGAAATGTTGATTAAAAACACATGTCTACCTATTTCAAGCTTATACTATGACATGGTTTTTTATTGTGACTATGCATGTTTTGAGCTATGAAACTATAATCTATTATGAGTTTTGATGATGGGTTTTAAGGTATCTTACATGAGGGTTTTTACTATGTGTTAGTGGGTTGATTTACATTGAGTTTTCTCATATTATTTCATGGTTTATAAGTCAAGTGCCTTTAAGGGATTTTATATATGTATTGAATTCATGAAAAGTATCTATAGTATTGCTAGTTGACCACACCTTGTCAGGGGGTGACATGCTCAATAACCTTGTTGGGGGTGACATGCCTGTACTACCATGTTGAGGGGTAGATATCTTGACCACCTTGTCAGGGGATGACATGCTTATACTACCATGTTGAGGGGTAGATACCTTGACCACCTCACCAGGGGGGTGACATGCCATGGATTCCAAGTAGTATTTGCTTGGTCTATGATTATGATCTTTTCCCACATATGTAATCTATATTTGCTAGTTATATGTTTTACAAGCATGTTTTACCTTAAGCATTGATCATGCATGTCATATTGATATTATACCTATCTATTGCTTATGACTATGCATTTTGACTATGTTGGCTTACATCTTGTTGCATTGCATCCTACATACTTAGTACATTAAAACTAATGTATACTCTATGCCTACATGATGTTAACATATAGGAACCAGAGCACCTCTCGATCATCCTCCACTTGGCTAGCTCGGTGCTTTGGAAGATAAGCTTTGGTGAGTCCTCAAGTCCGGGGACACTAGCTATGTTATTCTTACTATTGATGTCTCTTTATGTTGAACACTTGATACTATGAGAGTGAGCCCAGAAAGTATCTTGGTCGCTGCTCCAATCTATGTTAGAGGTGTTGTTGGAACAATTGATGTACTTATGCTTTGAGTTTTGACTCTTTTATGCTTATAAATATCAAGACTTCCCTTAGTCCCTTTGCCCTTATTTATATCTCTTCTTGTTGTTTTTTTGCTTCCGCGACCAAGGATGTATGATTGATATGCTAAGAGACTTGTTTGGGATTCTGTCAGGTTCCTCATTCGCTGTGTCACGTCTAGGCCCTAAGCTCACGTCGTGACAATACATAGCTTCAATAGTTTCGAGATAACTCATGGAATGAGCTTTCAATAGCAAATCATACATGATAACTCAATACTGATAAAATCAATCATAACTCATGTTCATAATAAATAATAGAAGTTACCCATGGCGAATACAACTTGAAATCATGAAATTTTCATCAAAAGAGAGAGTTGGGCTCCATGGGTAAAAGGACCCATGGATGAAGACCCACATACCTAAAACTTGGAATTTCTTGGAGTAAACTTGAGGAAGATTTGAAGCTTGAGTTGGGTCCTTGAAATCCAAAGTATGCTCTTGAGATTCTTGGAATTGAATAGGGGACTAGTTGATGACTTGAGAGGGTTTATGAAGGTTCTTGAGTTGAAAAATGGCCAAAGAATGAAGGTTTTACGTTTAAATGAGCATTGGGTTATTTCCCTAAAGCGCTTGAACATAGAAGGAAAGATAATGAAATTTTTGCACAAGGCGCAACGTGGACAAGTCGCGGGGGCCATTTTGCACAGCTCCGCGACTCAGACGCGATGCGACCTGGTCGCGGATCGACGTTGTTTCTACTCCCCATTGCGAAAATTAATTTTCACTACGGGTCATCTAAAAATCGAGGGCTACCCTTTTTCCACACAATTTTACCCCTTGAATAAGAATATGAAGTCGAATCGTGCACGGATTTTGAGATATGCGAGACTTACGACATAGGGCATTTTTTTAAGCACATGAGGAGTGTTACAATACCTATTATGAAGCTTTTGACAATCAATCTTTGAAGAACTCTCCTCAAACTTCTTGAATTTATGCTCCTCTTCTCTTCACTTTAGTCATAGCCTTTTTCAAGAACTTAGAATGACTTAGGAATGGGGTTACGCTAAAAATGATCCATTTTGATCATGTTTTGAGTCTAGGAGGGGTTGGAAAAGGTCTGGGATGCCCCTCATGAAATTCAAAAAAAAAAGTTCATCCCGGAACATGGGGTCCACGATGCGGACAGTGTAAAATTTAGGTATTTTTTATTGAAAATTCTCCGAACGAGTTTTCTAACCCCGTAGAAAATTTTTGGAACAAAATTAAGTGTTGGTCCGCGGCAAGTGCGCGTCGCACACCTGTCGCACACTTACTCTGAAATTTATTTTCGCATTAAAAAATTATCTTTTGATCCGGTTACTCTAATAATCAACTGAGACCACTTTTTGACTCAATTTTTCATGTTGATCGGATATTCGACCTCAAATTTGCCATCGGAGCATAAGAAGACCCATTATGCACACTTCTCTCCTCAAGAGGTATTATGATAATTTTTGCCGAGTATCACAGGACTGGTCTATATATTGTGAGACGTCTTTTGGTGTGAGCCCAAAAGGACAAATCCATGGTGGGCTAGGCCCAAGAACGAACAATACTTCACAGTATTGGGTCAGGTCATTACATAGCGCTTATCAAAATGGTCTCATTCTTCAAGAATGGAATATAATCATCTTAGCATGTTAATTTATGACAGCTTAATACCCAATTTCATATTCACATGCATTATTCAATCACTTGACTTTTTTTAGACATTATGTATTGCTACCACATTCACTTTGAGGAATGGAGTATTTTAATGTAATATGTTTTATGACTTTTCACCAAAACTATATTATTTTATTTTAGTCATCATTATATCATTAATATGATGCATTGAGACTTGAACCTAACGTCTTATCCATATGAAGGCCTCTTACTCCATGAATTGATGGAGCTTGAACCCAACATGCTTTTGGATGTATGACCATCTTCAAATGATCATATTTTTCTTTTAGGCTTTTCCACAAAATAAGTGGGTCTTTAATTGTGGGATATTTATATTTTCAAAATTTCATCAAGATGATTACACAGGAATATCATAACTTTAGCACTGTCTTTTTTTTTTATGCTTTATTTTTATCTTTAATGATGTCTTCAAGACATCTACCATCCAATACCCATGAAGGGTAGTTCTTGCCCAAACTATGAAGGACAACGAACTCAAATGTCTTAAGGTTAGCGATATCAATAAAGAAAAAATAAATAAATAAATTATACCTTAGCCTTGAAACTTAACCTTCACTCTTTAAGATGACAGAGTCTCGTGCTGATAACATGTTGTGAAAGTATAAAAAGATACAAAGAATAAAGTAGGGAAGAAGAGAAAGGACTTCTTATTGCTTTTAAATAATATTCAGGTGTGTTCAAATGTATATTACAATGAAAAAAAAAACATTTATATTTATAGGGAAAAAACTGATTTGGTCTCCAAATAGGAAACTGACTTGGTCTCAAGTAGGACTTCTCACTCTTAAAGGAATCTACACAATAGACATTCATTACAAATTAAATATGTTTATAGCAGGTATTAATTTATTTATTCTTTTTATCTTTTTTAGTATTTTATTGTATTACTATTAGGACTTGAAAGACAAACAATCATGTTATAATTAGTAATTAATTATTTTATAACTGTTATTTATAAAAATTTCACAAATATTTTATGATTATAAATCATTTTATAAAAGATAAAATCAAATTTATAAAATTGCATTATAACATTAAATATAAAATATGGTTTTCTTTATACCAACTAAAAAAAATATTACATAAATTGGTCTGATAATTTTGTGACACTCCATCCATTACTTTGAAATGATATGAGATGTACTATCGAAAAAAAGATGTGTGATTAATGTGTTGGCGTGATCTATTTAAGCCGAGTGTGCTGCTATGTAATTAAGAATTCACTTTTGGAGGATTTTTTATTTGATGTATGATATTTATATTGAATTTGATTATTTTGCGTTCACATCATGTAGGAGTCCCAATCGGAGGAGAAACATTTTCTATGAATTTTTTTTCATATCCAAAATTTGAATTCAAAACTTCTGATCAAGAGAGAAATAACTACATCCTAATACATTATTTGCTGATATCAATAATCCTGTTGGCTATGTAAAGGTTACGTTTTTCAATCTTCTTTCTCATCGCTAGAGGATATTTTATGTACCATAATTGCACTCAATAATTCAAATGTCAACAAAAATCTTAAACTACATTTGCTAATTAGTGCAAAATAGATAAACTAATTCAAAGAGTACTTTCCAGTAATCATTTCTGAATGGGAAAAAGAAGTGTGTCAAGATCATTTAAAAAGGCACCAATAGTTTTGTCCACACATGGAAATTAATAATGACAAATATTGAATGACAAAAGCAATTGAAACCATTTTGAAGATGACACTTTTCATTAGCTAAATGGTGAAAAAGATTGATCAGGAAATAATAATTGAGAATGAAATAAAGTTGCCATTGGAGAAAATGTGTGTTCTAGACACTTCTAGGAAGCTATTTTTTGGGTCTTTATATGCCTTTTTGTTATTGTCGTAAAACTTACTTTCATTTTCAGGAAAAATATTTTGTACAAATCATATAATTAACATTATTTGAATAGAGTTTTTTTAATTAAATTTTATTTATTAAATTTAAGAAAAGTTAGCATCGGAGTTTTTTCGGCTTTATAAATTTTTAGTTAGTATCTCAAAATTAAGTATTTTTTGTGTTAGAAAAAATAAATAACTAATATATGTAAAAATAGGAATAGTAGTTGTATGATATGTGAAATTAGGCTCCCAAATATTAAATCCTCCAAAATGTAGTACTATATTAATAATTATTAATAAAAATTATTTAAATTTGTCTTCTTCCTAATTATCTAGGCAGAGATCGTACAATTGAGTAAAATCTTTTAATTAAGATATTAAAAATAATTAAATTTGTAAATACATTAGCTTTTTATGTATTGAAATAAAAAATAAGAAAAGTCAATTGCTTATTATGTGTATAACACACAATAAAAAAAGTTGAGCACCGACAAATTAGAAAAAAATAATTAAAATATAGTAGAAAGAATATGAGAAGAGTGGGGAGAGGGGGGTGCAAAAATAGTATTTTTAAAATATAATGAAATAAGTAGATGATACACGAATCATTGTCTATAAATTTTAATTAAAGAAATGTGAACAATAAAGTAGGTTTGTTTTATATTAATAAGAATAGAACTTGGTAATTATATTATGCCAAGTGATAAGCTGATAAAAGCCAATATTAACAATTTAAAACATGTTATGTTATTTATATTTATACATATTTGATTATGAGAGATTGAGGGTGGGGTGAGGTGGCCTTGAGGTGGAGTATAGGGAGGACGAGATATATTTCATTGCAAAATAATATGATAATTGAATATTTTTAATTAAAATATAATATCTTCCAATATATTGAATAAGATATCACAATAATATAAAATACTTATTTAATATTATCCACACATTGCATGAATACGTATACTAGTTATACTAAAATCACATTTACCTTCTTATAAGTTTTAATTTTTGTTCCTTTATGCATGTTACGTTGATTTAACTTTCTAATTCAATTCAAACTCTGAAAATTGCTTTGTTATTTGATTGATCCATACATTAAAAAGAAACAAAGCAATTCTCGAGGTAAGTATTGTAAGGTTCGAAACATCACCTTCTTTTTCACTCAAACATCATATTTTATATAGGATATTATTATGCGTGTTGCACTTTTATCAAAATATGTAAATTTAATTTTTATCCCAACTCGTATGAATTTCATGAGAAAAAAGAAAAACTTAAATCTATCATTGAACTATTATAAATGACTCATCTATGTTATTTATTAAAAATCTGACTTGCTATTATAAAATACTCTCTTCGTCACAAATTAATTGAATTTTTGAGATTTTTTTTTGAAGGTTCAAAATAATTGAATTGTTCAAAGTTCAAGATGAATATTTGAAATTTTTTCCATGTTTGTCCTTTCATTTATTTAATTTTTATATTTTTTAGGACACTACATATTTATGATTTCGCAAAGGACAATAGTGGAAAGTATAATTTAAATTTTTTCTTAATATGTGTGTATTATCTCACAAATTCAATTAAAATAATTGAATTATTCACTTTTCAAGGGATATGTTGAAAAGTTTTTCAATTTTGCTCTTCATTAATTGAGTTTCTAAAGTTGAATTTTATATTAGAAATAAATGGTGCATTAAATGAGTATTTAAAATTTTGAAAAGAATAAAAATAAAAAAAACATAATTAAATTTTGTATAAGATATAACCCAACAATTTAATTATTTTGAAACAAAGGGAATATATTTTAATAATGATTATCTAAAACCAGATTTGTGACATGGCATCTTGCTAGAGGTCACATCAACTTTACGTTTTAGCTTCTTAGGACCGACCATCTGTCGTATTTTTCTGAGGAGTCAAAGTGATCAAGAAAATGACGATTTCTTTAGGACCAAAAAAAAAAAAAGCCGTGTCTAGATTTTTCAGTTTAAAAATATCGATTGTCATTTTCAAATCTAGAATGTTCCCCCTCTTTATAAAAGCCGTGTCTAGATTTTTCAGTTTAAAAATATCGATTGTCACTTTCAAATCTAGAATGTTCTCCCTCTTTATAACAAACTGTACAATCCACCAGCCATTTGTTCATCCTCTCAACTGCGCATTCTGGTGATCTGCAATGCTACTATTTCCTCACAGTTTGAGTAACTAAAATCACTAAAGTTTTGATCTTTTCTGGTATTTGGTACAAAAAATTGGATTGTTGACTTAAATTGGTGCTATGGGGTTTGATAAAGACAAAGCAAGTTCATTTACACATGTTCTGCAAATCCCAAGAGAAGATACACCACTTTTAGCAGACACCCAACACCTTTCTTCATCCTCCAAGACTTTTGCTAATGTTTTCATAGCAGTAGTTGGAGCTGGAGTCCTTGGCCTTCCTTACAGTTTCAAGAAAACAGGATGGGTCATGGGTACTCTCATGCTTTTATCAGTAGCCTTCCTTTGTTACTATTGTATGATGCTTCTGGTTTATTCCAGGCGTAAGCTTGAATCCCATTACAAAGTTACCAAGATTTCATCTTTTGGTGATTTGGGATATGCTGTCTGTGGATCCATTGGTAGATGTACTGTGGATGCTATGATTGTTCTTTCCCAAGCTGGTTTTTGTATCAGTTACTTGATTTTCATAGCTAATACTTTAGCACACTTATTCAATTATTCTATTACAAATCCAAGTCCCAAAATCTTGGGGTTGTCACCTAAAAAGGTGTATATTTGGAGTTGTTTCCCATTCCAGTTGGGGTTGAATTCAATCCCCACACTCACCCATTTAGCCCCTTTGAGTATATTTGCTGATGTTGTTGATTTAGGTGCTATGGGGGTAGTTATGGTTGAGGATGTGTTAATATTTTTCAAGAACAGACCAGTTCTTGAAGCATTTGGTGGGTTTAGTGTTTTCTTCTATGGTCTTGGTGTATCTGTCTATGCTTTTGAAGGTGTTGGAATGGTTTTACCTTTGGAAGCAGAGATGAAAGACAAGGACAAATTTGGGAAGATCTTGGGTTTGTCCATGGCTTTCATTTCTTTGATGTATAGTTGTTTTGGAGTATTGGGTTATTTTGCCTTTGGTGAAGAGACCAGGGATATAATCACTACTAATCTTGGGAGGGGATTGCTCAGCACCTTAGTGCAGATAGGACTTTGCATAAATCTTTTTTTCACTTTCCTACTGATGATGAACCCTGTTTACGAAGTGATGGAAAGAAGATTTCGTGAAGGAAGGTACTGCTTTTGGCTGAGATGGATTGCGGTTTTGGCAGTCACTTTAGTGGCACTGATGGTGCCAAATTTTGCTGATTTCTTGTCACTAGTTGGGAGCAGCGTGTGCATTGTTCTTGGCTTTGTGTTGCCTGCTATGCTTCACTTAATTGTGTTCAAGAAAGACCTCGGTTGGCATGGTCTAGCTTTTGATGCTGCACTTGTTTTAATGGGTGCAGTTTTGGCTGTCTACGGTACCTACTCTTCCATGCTGGTGATCTTTGGAGTCAAAGCTTGAAGTTTGTACTATAATTTAATTGAATCATGAGATATACATATATCCTGTACCCTCTGGCTTAGGTCGAATTCAAGTTACTCCCAAGGACATATTTACTTTGTCATGTCATTGAGATGAATGGTGGGTTCAATAGAACTCGTTGCATATGCAGGGGGGGAAAAATATTAAAAGATGTGTATGTATAATAAGATCAGACTGAGTTAGTACCAGTATCTTGAACCAGTTCCAAGTTGGAAATAAAGATAAACTGTCATAAATCATTTGAATGCTAAATTATCCATGTGATCCTACTACAATCCTCGATCAATTAGGAACAAATCACTCTCCACTAGAATCTCTCTCAAATAGCAGTTAACAAAAATAAAAGAACATTTTACAAGTTTCTATACATTGAATACGGATGTGGGTGACCAAAGAATTAATACGAGAAAGGAAAAGGTCAAGATATAGAACCCTGGCTAGAAAAGAAAATAAAACAGCTAAATGAAATAATATTAGGGAATACAACGTATCATAATGCTACCTCATGCCACACACAAACACTTGTCTAAACAAAAAATCAATTCACTATCCCTACTACCTAAACCTGGCCAAAGAAAGTTCGAAATGGAACGGAAAAAAGGAGAAAGAGACCGCATGTGGAGTAAGGAATTCTATTACCAATATTAAAATGCTTTCCAATTATCAAAATCTCTCTTTGGTGTCTGACTCTCAACGGATGTCTTAAATGGTTCATGAGACCCAAATGGATCTGCATCATCAAATGATGGGAAACCATGACCATAATCCATGTCCCTAGTGCTACGGATGGAGTCAAACCTTGATAGTGTCTCGCGAGCTGGAAAGGCTCCAAAATTATAATCAGAGTCTGCTGTGCTGCGGAATGAATCAAACCGAGCAAAGGAGTCACGTTGCTGAAATGAACCATTATCATATTCAGAGTCTCTGGTGCTGCGCATGGAGTCAAATCTTGAAAATTCACGACTACCAAAGAGGCCACCGTCATGCATATTGAATGAATCGTATCTGGAAAAGCTGTTCAAATGATCTTCAGACATTTCACTGGATCTTCGAGGTGAGTTGGTAGAGCTAAACATAGGTGTGCTTGGAACTGAGTCTGCAAAGGCAAAGGGACTCTTTCTCTGGAAAATGTTGTCAGCAACTGGCGAGCCACCTGCATTATAGGCTGGTGTGCTGGGAACAGAATCAAAGAAGGGACTTTGCCTAGAGAACAAGTTGTCTCCCTGTGGGAATCCGGAGTTGTTACTTGGGGTGCTTGGAACAGAATCAAAGAATGGGCTTTGCTTCGGGAACTGGTTCTCTGAGTAACTGAACCCAGTATTGTAACTAGGGGTGCTAGGAACAGAATCGAAAAACGGGACTTGCTTTGGGAGCGAGTTGCTGGAATTTGTGGATCCCGTTTTTATAGGCCTTAGGTTCCAATCGTCATCGTCAAAAAGAGAAGTTTCCTTGTGCTTCTCATCATGAGAATTCTGCAAAACCACAGAAAAGAAGCAATATGATACACTCCTTCAGCTGAGCCAATGAGAAACACATTATTCCAATCATCATAGATGAGTAGAAAATTGCTTAGACTAAGATGCACCAGAACCCCACCGCACCCCCCATAAAAAAAAAGAGGGTCAAGCAAAGAGATGCTTCATATAAGGTTATATGCTGAAGAACAATTTGATGGCTCCTGAAAATTCTTTTCGGATAGCATAGTAATCAAGAAAGGAATGGAGATCGCGTGTTAGGGCGTGGCGCAACTTTATATTACTGAGGACATTGATATTAGATAAAAGGAATGGAAGTCGCATATTAAGATAGAAGGTTAATAGGCTAGTAAGGATAGGATGTTGTCTAGCATTGTGATGTAGTAGACTAGGGGACTAGTCGCGTCTTGATATAGTGTTGTTACTACCCGTCATTTATTTTGCTACTTTTATTGCATTTATAAAATTATCAATTGTTTTTCATTCTAGTCGTTATTCTATATCTAGTATTTTCTGCTTTTGGGGCTGATATATTTGAATTGAGGGTCTACCGAAAACAATCTCTCTATCTCTATAAGGTAGTGGTAAGGTCTACGTACATTTTACCCTCCCTAGACCGTACTAGTGGGATTTTACTGGTATGTTGTTATAGTAATCGAGAAAGCGAATAAATGAACATGTAAATGTATCCATTTGCCTCCTCTTCTTCTTCCTCCTGTTTTTTTTGGGCGACGGGAGGGGGGAGCAGAATTGATGTCCCGCACAGCATCTGCATCATGATCTGTATCAAATGTACCCCAACCAGATTCATCAAAACTTTTGTAACCAGAGATGCCAGATTCAGCTCCCAAATGTTCACTGCACTTGTAATTCAAAAGTTCAGATTTCTACAAAAGTTAACAGTTCAGAGTAGCTGAATCCATCAAAGAATGCGATTGAATAACAGTAAAGGTCTTTCATTATTTGGAGAGTATAACAGCACTGAAGATTAAATCACCCAAAAGAGAAGGGCGAAAACAACCACGTTACCTTTGGGCAGCATGGGGAGGACTATCAAAACTACTGTCCTTCCTATTCAGTGATTCTTCAAATTCCTTTGATGGACTCTCAACTGCATTACTCTTGGTTGGACTATTTGTTGAACTTCTTGCTGTATGGGCAGTCTCCACCTCACTCATTGCTTTAGCTTTTACTGGGTTTGGCAACTTCTCTGACTTTGCATCATGGTCATTCAAAGAAGATGCTTTTTCCCGAACCAGTGAAGATTTTGGTTTAGGCGGGGCCATGAGATTTGGTACGTCAAGGGTCAGCTCTTTCACAAATGTGAATTCTGTTGAGGACAATTATTCAACAACGCATTGAGTTTAAATTTTTGAAGAAGTTATAAAATAGCAACAAAGTGAAGGGAGGAGAAAAAGTTGATTCAGTGGTCTCTGAAGGCACTATGAAAGCTTAGACTTTTTAACTAAAAATGACAGAAGCTGATCAGATGGTCTCTCGAGACACTTTGATCGTAACAAGGCAGCCGTACTGGGAGGTGCGGCTGGATCACCTCCTTTTCAGAGAAAATTTCCATCTTTTGAATTAAATATGATAATCTTACAACATACCTTCATCTTCAAATTTGTCCCAGTCCCCATCCCAGTCTGCTGCCCCCTCTTGGATGCCAGGTTGCCAACCTTCAAAGTTATTACTAATACGTCAGAAAACATTACAAAAGTAAAGCAATTGAAAACCACAAAGCTCAAGTAAAAAAAAAATACAAGAGTCATCAAAATGGCATGCTATCCCATTTTTCCCACCAAGATGCTGATTGCTGACCATTAGATGAACAGACACATCTCTTACAACATCAGAATTAGTCCCAACTGATGATCCAGATACACAAGATTGAAATATAAAGGAATAGGTCTTTTTAGAGAAATTGAAATATATAAATACTCCTTTTGTGTATACATGCAACAGATTACATCCTCATATGATCAACAGGTGCTATTTATTTTTATAAACAAGATTAGAAAACTACAGAACTGGAACAAATCCTAATGCAGTGAGCAAGAAGTTGACAATGATACCCCTAGTCCCCTACTTAGGAACTACACTGCACTCAAGTGATAGAATCTCTATATATAGGATCTTTATAAATAAATAATTATCAAAAACACTCGGGGGTTGGCCTAGTGGTAATAGACTTGAGCCTTGGGGTTTGCTCCCTTTCAAGGTCTCAAGATCAAAACCCACTAGATGCAAACAATTTCTGAGGATCATCGGACTGGGTAAAACCTGAATTAACTGTGGTGCACTCGCGGGAAACTCCTTGCCGAGGGCCTGTGCACCCCCGGGATTAGTTGGGGCTCTAAGAGACTCGGACACCCGGTGCAAATAAAAAAAAATTACTTTTGTAGTGAATTATTTATTTTTTCGCAGACCCCACTAGTGGGATCACACTGGGTATGTTATTGTTTTATAAGTTCATAATTAAATTTAATTTTTCTCACTTTGATCACGCGCAAAGCGCGTATAACAAGACTAGTATTATTGAATTGTCTCTACATAATTACATTGAGACCCTGTTTATAGACACTACATTAAACTCCTTTTCCAACTAGGACACTACAATACGATCCTTTTCCAACTAGGATTCTATATACTATTCATATTCCAAGTAGGATTGTATATGTATTATTCTTGTTCCTATTCCTATTTTAACACTCCCCCATCAAGCTGGTGCATATAAGTCATATGTACCTAGCTTGTTACAAGTGTAATTAATATGAGGACTGATGAAAAGTTTGGTGGGATATCTACAAGTTCGTCACTCGATTTCACAAAATTGACAGTCAATATCACTGTGTTTAGTCTTCTCATGAAATACTGGATTTGATGAATAATGTCAGTCAATCTCAATGTACTTGGTCTTCTCATGAAATACTAAATTTGATGCATAATATCAATAAAACACAGAGTGATAAATTCCTAAATTATAGTGTTAAATTTTAGAAACCAAGCTTGAGAAGACTGTTTCCAATGATAAGAGTGACCACAATTGACATACAAGGCTACTAGACTCTCCCTGAGCAACAAAACTAGGTAGTTGCTCCACATAGACTTCTTCCTTGAGATTACCATGGAGAAAAACATTCTTAATGTCCAACTTTTTTTTTGGCAAAAGTAAATCTGAAATAGAAAGAGCTCAAAATCTGATGCAAAATGTATGGATCATCTCCAAAATGGCCAACAGAAACTAAACACAAATGGCACTTTAAAGAGCGAATAAACAGCCCAGTAGAACCAAAATTTGTCACAAATAACAATAATTTATATGAGGTCAACTCAGAACAAAAAATAACAGGAAATGCTAGAAATAAATTTTTGACAATGTTTTTTATCTGGATTTTATGATATCAAGAATAAAGAACACATAAAATAACTAAATGAAAGCACATATAATTGCAAAACAACAAGAATACAAGCACCAGTACCAAATGGAAGCTCAAGCAGAGTAGTTGGTTTGGCCCGCAGCCCATAAGTTTTGCAGCGCTCATTCAAAGTTTTCACGAGCCCCTCGAGATCTGCCTGAATCTGATTAGCATGGTCCTACAAAAACCAGACTGAATTTAGATAAGGTCTAGCTATCTCCAGCAAATCTATTAGTGGTAAAATATACTACCTGGATACCATCAGTTTTACCATCTTGATCCATTTTGACAATAGTTCTATACAACTCCATTTTTTTCTCCTGCAAAAATTTCAGCAGAACACAATATCACAACAAAAGCTCCACTAGATTAGCACAATTTCCTAGACGTTAGTAGAACAGAAGAGTTAGTATCAGTCATTGGGCCAAAAAGAGCCAGAGTAATACTTGAACATCCCGAAATGTGGCCTCCTCAATTGTCAATTTAGAAGCAACATCTCCAGCCTGCTTGTATTTCTCTTCATATTTTTTAGCCAGTAATTCGACCTGTAAAATTGTCAATTTTATTAAATCAAATCATTGGATGTGTTCAAATTTGTTATGTTCGGATAAGTTTTACCTCTCTCTTGTCAGCAGATGTTCTTGCACTTATCTCATTTAGTCTATTATCGCACCGGCTTTTGTATAGAATCTGGTGAATAAGGCCAACACAAAATGACAGTTTCAGTGATGTGCTTCAACTTCAGATATCCATGGCTGAACATGCCAGCAAGGAAACCCACCAATCAGTTACTGAACAGAAATTCACAGCTTTAGGAAGAACAACCCTAGACCAAGGCGATGAATAAATGTATGACTTGATACCCCTAGACCTAGAGCATACACAGATATAATCACTAATTACTCAGAACTCATAAGCCACAGGAAAAGAACTGTTAAGTCATGTCGCCTGAATGAAATGGAACAATATCAAGCTGTTGAATGAAATATGAATAATAAAATAATAAAAGATCCAAATGGCAAGTGAATTTAAGACTCATAAGTCATGATTAGTTAAGGAGACAAGTAGAAAGTGGTGTTAGAGTCCAACATCAGTGTAGGATGTGGTAATTTGTTTCCTTATATGGTCTTAATCAGTCCTCATCTCATAAGCTAGCATTTGGGATTGAGTTCATTTGCATTAAAAAGGTGTGTATTACTTTCCACACACTTCCAAATTTATTTACCAATCTCAACTTCTGTTTTCTGTTCGATTAGTGAATCACTGATACTTGAGAAATATGAAAGTTCTCACACATCTTTAAAATGAAGCAAATTAATGAAAATATGAGGGAGAATTACAATCACTACAGTTTCATTGCTTAGTGACACTATACACCCAGTAAACACAACCATCTCCATCTATTGGATGATATTGCTCTCCTAGCAAAAATTAGGAAAATGCTAACTTAGAATGTGCAATCCCATCTTTAAAGTACTATAAATGCCAGGCACTTAAGCACTACAAAACCACATCACATATCAGAAATGTGTAAACTATCCTTAGTTTCCTCCATCTCTGCAGCCCAAACATTGACCATAATATACGCAACAAAAAAATGATTTAGACAGACTTATGAAATAGTTTATCACATAAGTAGACCAGATCAAACCACATATGGGATCATGACACATGATGATCATTTCAGCCATTAAAATTTCGGTCCATTCTCTGCTTGTCCTCCATTTTCCTCTACTGCTCCCCCTCCCTAGTAATTTCTTTTTTTCCCTTTTTGCACAGAACAAGTATCAAGAACCTTATCCAAAAAGCAAATTTCACTTTATCGATAAAATTATGCAAGAGCAATGCTAAAACAAGTTTATAATAATAATATTGCTGCTGGTTCTGTATCAGGTATAGATCACTTTCAATCAATACAGCAAATTTCACCTTAAGAATATCACAAAGAACTGGCCCAGTAACGTGTAAATTTTTGAAGATGATGCCGTACCACAGTGTGAAAAACCATATTGGCATGAAAAATAGGACGGTGAAAAGTTCTTACTCTCAAATCGTGCTATATTCATGTCCTCAGAACATTAAACAAGAGGGGCACAGGTACAAGCACTAATCTGTGTTTGAGCTAATTTTCGCACAAACTTTACCAAGAACCCAAGCTGACATGCAAAGTCATCAAAAGATAGAAACTGAATTATTCCTTAGACACACGATTGGTTGCTATGTAGCTTCTAGTGTGTCACTTATTTGGTCAGTAATGAGATAACAATTCATACAAACTGAACATAGTCTGTAGTACATCACCAGGAAATTCAACCAGGGGAATAACACCTAATCTATCCCCCAAAGGGCATGGAGTAGAGGGCCAAATTTCAGGATTTATATTCCTGGTTCAACACATTGAGAGACAACTGAATAAAACCGAGAACTTTAGGTATGTAATGATCAGAATACTCACTATTTCTTGCATTTTTGCATGGTAGAACTGAATTTTTTCTTTGGCCTCTAAAATTTCCTTCTCCAGTTCCATGACCTGTGATTGGCATTATAGCATATATATATATATGTCAATTATAAATGGCTTTAGAAGTACTCACCAATAAATCAAGCTTTAACTCACAAATGAAATTGGACTCCTAAGCATCAAGCTAAAACAACTTCTCTTAAGTCAAAAATGAAGATCATCATTGATCCTTAATAGCGGAGCAGATAACTGGTAAAAAAGGGAATTTTATTACCAATGTCTTCATAGCATCAAAGTAGCATTTCCAATTTCATAAAGTCCAGATATCATGAGCATGTGAGAAGTATCTAAAAAGTTCTGCTTATAAAATTATGATGAACGAGACACCATGCCAGTAGCATATATTTTTCACAATCTGAAGCAAGTATAAATGCTTCTCTCAGTAAAGTCCCAGTGTTACTTCACCAATAAACAATCTTTCTATTCTTAAATTTCTAATCAGAATCACTCCATGGCCTTCTGATACATCAGATGCAGAAAAAAATGTAAATAAAAAAAATGATGAAACAAAAGAACATGTAGCAATCTCATGGAACATTTACCCAAGTATGATATTCATATGTGAATCATGTCAGTCATTAATTTATTGCAAGGAAAAAACTGTGTCATACCACATATCTGTACATTACAGATTACACATGTCAATAAGTAGACATTTGATACGAGACTCAACAAAATGACCACTACTCTATTACCTAGTGAAAAGCATACATCCCAAATATCGTCTCTCTCACTGGTTTTGTTCAAAATTCAGGCAGTAATCATTGGAAAAAAGAGAGAAAGGGGGTTTCATACAAATAAAAGGCGAGCGGAAAAAACATTTGCAAGAATATTTTTTTAAAACTGGTAATATTTTTTTAAAACTGGTAACTGAATTTGAAAGAATATTTATGGTCGACCTTCTTCTCTGCATCAGTTGCTTCCTGGAACTTCATGTTCAATGAATCCTGTTCCTCTGTGCTAAGTTGGTCAATCAGGTGCTTCTCCAATACTGGGACACTAGGCTTTTGTTTACTAGGCTGCACAGCTTCATCAGGCTGGGGAATGGGTACTGGACGTGGAGGCTTCCTAGGAGCACCAGAAGCCGCTTGTCGTGCACCACTTGGCCCCTGTGTTTGCTGGAAACCTGAGGAAGAAATGAAGAGAGTAACTGAATAGTGAAAAGCTGGACGCAAGTGAGATTCTTGACATAGATACTTCATAAGAAGTACCAAAGGCCTTGGTAATTGACATATTAGTTAGTTCAATCTTGTAATGCCTTTAAGGTGTACTATCAATTTTTCACCATGCAAAAGGCATCTGAAAATATTATTTAAGGTTTAGCTTCCTTCTCAAATTCAATCACATAGAGATTGATCTGAGAGTCTAACCTACCTTAAAGAATACAGCCAAAGCCATCTACTGCATTCTCCTTAGACATCTACTATGTTCTCTTTAACAGATGACAGAGTATTGCTCTAGTACAAATAAAATTGTCACCATTAATTTTCTGCTTGATTCCATCGACATTGTTAGAATAGGAATAGGAGTATATAATCCTATTTAGAATTGGAATAGTAGTAGTACGTTGTTTCCAACTTGTACTTGGATCATATTGTAGTGTCTATAAATAGGGTCTCTATGTAGTAATATAAATACACAATTCAATATTATTTTTCTTCAATATTTCTCACATGGTATCAGCGCATTGGTGAGAAGAAAAAAGAAAAAGTCACTGTTCCTGTGGCTGTTTTATGTCACCTTCATTTCTATGGGTGTTGTGCGAAAACCAACACCATCACTAGGCTCGGGAAGCTCGGGCGACCACAGCCCAACCAGAACAACCGGAAAAAAGTCCCCCACGCACCGCTCCAGTGAGATCTAAGTCACGTGCCAGCGCATGTGGGTTCTCTGGTGACTTTTTTTTCAATTTTTTTCTTCTGCTGGGGTCGGCCAGTTATTCCGACCAAACCCTAGTCATTTTTTTCCAGATTCGATCGCCAGAATTAGGTTCTGACAACTTTTTCAGTGTTTCCAGGAGTTTTCCGGCCAATGTTTTCCCTCATTGAGATCACCTCTACATTCCGAGGCAGACCACATATGCTTTTTTATTTTTTTGACCAGGCTTTGACTACAAAAATTTTGATTTCAAAAGATGTCCTTTGGGACTGATATGTTTGGCTCCAAAAGTACAGGAATAGGAAGTTCAAATTCTATGATTACTTTAGAACCATTAAATGTGTCTCAAATGTGTCTTTCTTGGTTACTCTCGAGTTCAAAAAGGGTATCGTTGTTATTCCCTTGACCTTAATAGACATCGTATGTCCGCTGATGTCACATTCTTTGAATCTCAATCTTACTATATATCATCTGATCGTCCTGATATCTCTGAGGTCTTACCTCTACCTTAGGTCCTACCTGTACCGACTTTTGAGGAATCTCCAATTGTAGTGCCACCTCTGACAAAACCCAACAAACCTCCACCTCTCTTGACTTATCATCATCGTCCACGTCCAGCATCAGTTCCAGATGATTTATGCCATGCGGGCGAGCGGCTATGACTCATATATGCCCCTCTGATAAAACCCAACAAACCTCCACTTCTCTTGACTTATCATCACGCCCACATCCAGCACTAGTTCCAGATGATTCATGTCATGCGCCAGATCCTGCTCCTACTGCGGACTTGCCTGCTTCTAGCCAATTGAGTGCACTTCAAAAAGGTATACGGTCCACTCGAAATGCTAACCCATATTATACTTTCTTGAGTTATCATCGTAACACATCATCCTATTATGCTATTGTATCGTCTTTGTCCTCTATTTCCATTCCTAAGACTACAGGTGAAGCACTTTCGCATTCTGGATGGAGGCAGGCTATGATTGATGAGATGTCTGCTTTACGAACGTGTGATACTTGGGAACTTGTCCCCCTTCCTGCAAGTAAATCCACTGTAGGTTGTCGTTGGGTTTATGTAGAGGTTGATCGACTTAAGGGTCGCCTTGGTGCCAAAGGATATACTCAGATATTTGGGCTAAATTTAGTGATCGTTTGTTCCTGTGGCTAAAATGGCATATGTCCGTCTTCTTCTATTTATGGTCATCGTTCATCATTGGCCTCTTCATCAGTTGGACGTTAAGAATGTTTTTCCACATGGTGATCTTGCGGAAGAAGTCTATATGGAGCAACCACTAGGTTTTGTTGCTCAAGGGGAGTCTAATAGACTTGTATGCCGGTTGCGCAAGTCACTCTCTGGTCTGAAATAGTCTCCTCAAGCCTAGTTTGGAAAGTTCAGCACAGTAATTCAGGAGTTCGGCATGACTTGTAGTGGAGCTAATCACTTTGTATTTTATTGGCATTCTACACCAAATTTGTGTATTTATTTGGTTGTTTATGTCGATGATATTGTTATCACTGACAGTGATAAAGATGGTATCACTAGTTTGAAGCAACATCTTTTTAAGCATTTTCACATTAAAGACCTTGGCAGATTAAAGTATTTTCTAAGTATTGAGGTTGCTCAGTCTGGATCGGGTATTGTTATTTTTCAACGCAAGTACGCCTTAGACATTCTTGAGGAGACATGAATGATGGGATGTAGACTCATTGACACTCCTATGGATCCAAATGTTAAACTGCTTCCAGGACAGGGGGAGCCACTCAGTAATCTTGAAAGGCATAGATGGCTAGTGGAAAAGTTAAATTATCTCACAGTGACTAGACCTGGCATCTCATTCCCTGTGAGCGTTGTAAGTCCGTTTATGGCTTCCCTTTGTGATAATCATTGGGATGCAGTTGTTCGTATTCTGCGATATATAAAGTCAGCACCCGAAAAACGACTACTCTTCAAAGATCAAGGCCATGAGCATATCACGAGATACACAAATGTCGATTGGGCAAGATCACCCTCTGATAGACGGTCTACATCCGGATATTATTGTATTATTAAGAGGTAATTTGATGTCATGAAAGAGCAAGAAACAAAATATGGTTGCTCAGTCGAGTGCAGAGGTAGAATATCGAGCAAACGCTGCAGCAACTTGTGAGCTTATTTGGATCAAACAATTATTGAGGGAGCTTAAATTTGGCGAAATTGATCAGGTGGAACTTGTGTGTGATAATCAAGCGGCCTTTCATATTGCATCAAATCAGTGTTTCATGAAAGGTTCAAGCAAATTGAGATTGATTGTCACTTTGTCAGAGAAAAGATACTCTCAAGAGATATTGTTACAAAGTTTATGAAGTCAAGTGATTAGGTTGCAGATATCTTCACCAAGTCTCTCACTGAACCTCGTATTAATTATATCTGTAACAAGCTAGGTGCTTATGATTTATATGCACCAGCTTGAGGAAGAATGTTAGAGTGGGAATCAGAGCATATAATCCTATTTAGAATTGGAATAGTAGTATGTTGTTTCCAACTTATACCTGGATTATGCTGTAGTGTCTATAAATAGGGTCTCTATGTAGTAATGTAAATACACAATTCAATAATATTTTCCTTCAATATTTCTCACAGACATGATATAGTACACAAACATAAAATGCAAATACATTTGTGCTTATCATGTACTTGAATAAGTTGACATGAACAAAAAATGTAAAGAATATAAAATCTCATAAATTTCGTACTTGCTCAATGGAAGGTTTTATATTAACAAAATTTAAAATTCAAAACCACAAAAATAATATTTCTTTTATAAGTCTAAATCACAATAATGATGTTACCATATTAGATCAAAGAACAGAGTTTATTAGTCAAACTCAAAAAAAAAACAAAAAAAAAAAATTAGCATCCCATTTTGTTAATTTTACCTTTAGGATTAATATTCTCAATTAGAAATAAAAACATAGAATTATCTTGCTCATACAAACTCTAAGACTATGACAACTCCTCCATGCACACCAACATCCTTTCAAATCCTCCTTCCTTTGTGCAAATTCTATCTCTTACCTCTGACTGTGTTAAGTAATTAACATGATTTTAGGAGACTTCATTATTCCTTTTCCAAACGTAATTATAGAAATTTAATATTTCGTTTTATTTTGTAGCTGATTGTCTTTCCTTAATTAGTCAAGATTCACTTGTACAAATAACTCTACTCATGGGATTTAAAGATATACTAAAATATAGAGAAGCCTTTTCTTATTTCTCAAATTTTGCATGGTATTTGTTAGAATAGGAATAGGTATATACAATCCTACTTAGAATAGTAGCAGGAAAAGAAATAATGAATACTATTCTACTTAGAAAAGGATTGTATTATAGTGTTCTAGTTGGAAAAGGAGTCTACTATAGTATCTATAAATAGGGTCTCAATTATATTTCTCTCCAATATTTCTCGCATGGTATCAGAGCTTCTACGGTCCTAGTAGAAAATCAAAGAGCTTCTGTTGTAGGCAAATAGCTGGACCATATATGCCGCCCGTCTGGCCATTGATTATGTTAGCAAAAAAATTAGGTCACCGTGTATCTTTTTGGTGACTATTTACTCATATCTAATTTGTGTAGCACCATCTTTCTGGTGACTACTTTCTCATATCCGATTTGTGTAGCACCATGTCATCTTTCCGGCGACTAACTTTGTCATATTCAATTTGCGTAGCACCGTGCCATCTTTCCGGTGATTACTTTCTTATTTGTGTTGAGTCGTGCCATCATTCCAACCCTACCCATACAATTTCGCTTTTTCAGTAGGGTCGTACCATCAATATGATCCTACCTATATAATTTCTATTTTTCATTAGGGTCGTGCAATCATTCCAACCCTACCCATATAATTAGCTTTCTCAGTAGGGTCGTGCCATCATTCCGACTCTATCCATATAATTTTATTTCTCAATTTATGACTACTTTCAGCCATCAAATCTAATAGTTTGGTGCATGAGAAAGTTTCAACTAGTTTTATAGTGACTTTCTTGGAGTGATTTCAAGATGATCCATATATTTTATATCCGATTTTGAGCACTTTCTGTTTCAGATTTACTTTTTCCAAAAAAAAAAAGTTGGACAATAAGATGTTTTCCTCCACAATGATCTCGAGGAAGTAGTTTGTATGAAGCAACGCCTAAGTTTGTTACCCTAGGAAGTCTGGAAACGTTGTATATCGACTGTGTAAATCACTTTGTGGTCTAAAACAGTCTTCTCAAGCTTGGTTTGGGAAGTTTAACAATGCAATTCCAGAATTTCATGAGAAGACTAAAACATTGAGGTTGACTGTCAATTTTGTGAAGTCGGGTGATCAACTTGCACATGTCACAATACGCCCGTCATTGGTCCTCATATTAGTTACATTTGTAACAAGCTAGGTACATACGTGACTTATATGCAACAGTTTGAGGGGGGGAGTGTTAGAATAGGAATAGGTATATACAATCCTACTTAGAATAGGAATAGGAATAGTAGTAGAATAGAAATAGTGAATAGTATCCTACTTGGAAAAGGATTGTATTATAGTTTTCTAGTTGGAAAGGAGTCTATTATAGTATCTATAAATAGGATCTCAATGTAATAATGTAGACAACAATTCAATAATATTCCTCTCCAATATTTCTCACCGTATCAGAATCATCCCTGCCGTTTGAGGTGAGCTTTTCTCTTGCAGCATGAGGATTCCTTTTCTTCCAAAAAGAGGCCGAGTTTTCTCCTTCATTGAAGTAGTCCCCAACTACAACACTATTTTTGTCAGTGTTTTAAAAATCAAATGCCATCACATGTTCTAGCCCACAACGAAGACCAAACATCAGTTTTCTACAGCCGAAAACGACACTAGACATGCCATCACACACCACCAGAAGGTTTGGTTCCCACAACACATAACCATCACATGTCAATGTGTGAGGCTACTTTCGCCATATTTTTTTGAGATTCTTTCTTGCTTGACTTTGCCTATTAATTCCGAGCCTACCCACCAAGTTTTGGATTTTTTGGGCCTCTGGAACTAGGGTTCTGTCGAGGAAACCTGGTTTTCTGGTGAGACAGATCTATCCGGCGATTTTTTTCTCTGAGGGCGTTTGAAGATAAGCTCCTTCTAAATTCAAGGAAAGCCTATTTTTGATCTAGAATCCTATTTAAACTACGGGAACACAAAGGTGGTAGATAATAACTCTCACAAATCAGTGTTGTAAAAGGATGTGAACATAGCTAAACAGCTGCATCAGAAAGAACGAAATGCCAAAGTCAAGGTGCATAACGGTCTTGGGTTGATATGTGCCTTGGATGGTCAAATTGCATCTGCTTTTTGTTAAATCTGAACGAAATAATGAATACTATTCTACTTAGAAAAGGATTGTATTATAGTTTTCTGAGGAACGATAACAATGGTCAATGGGATGCTAATAATTCTGTTGTTATAACATGGCTTTCGAATATTATACATCCCCAAATCTGTAAGCAATATCTAATTATCTATTGCTTGACACTGTCGAAAATACCTGGAATTCAACTCGGTGAACTTACTACGCAAGTGTAATGATGCCAAGATCTTTGTGATTTGAAATAAAATTCATGCCACTTAGCAAGATGAGTTGATTATCACTGATTATTATTCTGAGTTAAAGGGTTCTGGCAGGAGATTGACTAGTACCAGGATCTCCAAGCAAAATGTACCAATGATGCAATTTTCTTTCAACAACTGATCGAAAAGGAAAGAATATACTCCCTCTGTTGCAAAAAGAATGGCCTCCTTTCTTTTTTTAGTCTGTTTCAAAAAGAATGACCTCTTTCCTTTTTTGGCAATAATTTAATTTCCGCTTTCCATGTGACATGTTGTTGGCCGGTTTGAACCAAGAGCATGATTATATTAGGGTTCAAGTTCTTAGCAAAATTCATTTTCCTTCTCTTGCTGAGAGCAATATTTATTCAATCAAGATAGTGATGTCCAGATCTTTGACATCTGAAATAAAATTCATGCCACCAAGCAAAGTGAATTGACTATCACTTATTATTATTATTCCGAATTAAATGGTTATGCAGGAGATTGACAATAACCAGGATCTCCATGCAAATTATACGGATGATGCAATTCCCTTTCAACAATCGATCGAATAGAAAAAAAATCTATGATTTTCTGGCTGGAATGAACTAAGATTACGATTATATCAGGGTAAAGTTCCTTTTTCCTTCTCTTGAGGATGCATACTCAAATATCTGACTCCTATGTTCAATATGAAGAGATCTGATGAGGTGTCATGTTGTACCAGGCTCCAATTGAAAAGCTGGGGTTAACTGGCTCTCATGAACAACTAAATATTTGACTATGTTCATCTGCATTCCTAACTTCATGGGAACTGCAACTGTAGCATCCTGGATCATCAATTTCTATTGCTTGTTATCCATTTTCCACCCATGGGTTATCCATTTTATTAGGGAGTCATATGGATATAGGGTGTGTTTGATATGACGGAAAATGTTATTTTGGAAAATAAGCAATTTGCTTATTTTATTATCCTGGGTTTGGCATATAAGCTAAAAATATTACCCCAAAAACATTTGTATCTAGTTAACACTACAGGTGTTGGAGGTAAGGGGTAGGGGTGGTATGGAGTGAGCTATGAAGGTGGGGTGGGTTGGGCTGGGCTGGAGTGCGTTGGAGGATGAGGGGAGATAATTAGTGCATAATGCCATTTGGGGGACTTGTTTTCCCTACTTCCGTTAGGAAAGTCATTTTCCTCATTTTTTAAGAACTTATTTTCCAAGAAGAAAATGTTTCCAAACATGAGAAAATTGAAAAACATATTTTATCCGTTTTTCACAAATCAATTATCCAAATTCCACCCATTTTAATTGAGCGAGTTGGCTGAGATACTTGCACTTTTTATCATTTTTCCAGCATTAGACGAGGCCTAATCCTTATGGTAGAGAAAAAAGATAATACAACTACACTGCCACAAAACTGAGAACAACTCCCCATTCAATCAAGGAATTTTAGCCCCAAAGTTTCTCTCCTAGTAATACTGATAAAGATCACTGTATATTTCCTCAAATTAGTTATTCAAATTTTAGTAAATTAATAATCTAAACCAATATGAATATCTCATCTGTAACTGTATATAAAGTGAGAAAGCCAAAGTAATATATCAGTTAACGAATAAATTTTCCACATGCATGTGGACATGATTGGCTCACAAGCCATGTCCAAGGCATGTATGTGCATAGTGTAAAAAGGGTGAAGTATACCTGGTGTGTTTCTCCAAGCTGTCGTACCATGTGATCCTGTAGGCTGGCGAGAAGCAGGCAATGGTAACTCGTCAAAGATAAGATTAGCTGGAAGGACTGAAGGAAGAGAGCGACCTTCTCTGTGTCGCTCCATCAGGTAGAGTGCAATGCAGAATTCCCTCAAAGAAAGCATGCTGTCATTATCTTGATCGGATAAATCCCACACCTGTTTTAAGACCTCTGGGAAACCAAAAATAAACTGCATTAATGTCTCAAAGGACCGAGTAAAAAGCAGCTTGGCTTTAAGATAGGAAACAAGATAATCTAAGATAATTATAGGAAAGATACTCAAAAGAGTAAGAGATATGCTATCACACTCTAAGTAGGTTGTACAAATAATGTCTCAAAGCACCAAGTGACAAACAGCTTAGCATTGTGACAAAGCAAATACAATGCCTCAAAACAATTGTAGCCACAATTCTCAAAGAAATGAGAATGATATGATCTGCCACTACTCCTTTTCTCTTTCATCTTCAATACTGTATGCTCTATTACTATTTACTATCATTGTCAGTATTAGTTACATCCTCTCTGTCTATATGAAGCAGTGGTAAGGTCTGATACATTTTACCCTCCCCAGACCCCACTTGTGGGATTCATTGGCTATGTTGCTGTTTGTTTGTCAGTATTAGTTACAAAAGCTACTTGCTGCTGAATGGAAACAGCTAAGTCTTGGGAAACCTAAAGTCATAACTCCAACCATGAATCTTCGTTGTTCAAGGAAGAAATATAATTGGTGAATTTCATTATGTGCCCTGTTTTTACTCTATAAGACAGCTTTGTTATTATCATAAATTATATTTCATATTTGTTTTTTATGGTATTAGATGTAATTATGGTAATTGCACTAAGTTTCAGATAGTTGGTCACTTCAATAGCAAACAAGGGTCCAAATGTGTCTTTAGAAACTTAAGATCAAGATTCTAGATTAAGGTTGTTACCCTCGAGCCTCACTTTTATTCGCAATCCATTTGCAGCTTATTTCCAAAATTCGCCCACAGTAAGGTGCTCGAACAGTATGAACTACACCAGGTTGTCTATATTATAAACCAGTGATAAGTCAACAACTGAACTTATAACAAATAACTATGCAGTGTCTACAATCTACAGAACCAACTCTAGATACAAAGGAAAACAATTGTTTTCTTTAATCTCTAGAAATATGTCCGGGAACTCTTCCCATGTCCAATATGTAAAATTTGATCAGAGCACAAAGTGATTTATCTTCTTTATTATAATTTATGAGTTATCAAGACTTGTTGAGATCTAGTTGTGTAAAGTCTTTATCACTAGTTGTACAAAGTTTCACATATATTTAAATATCACCATTCACAGAACATAACTATGATCAATTAAATATCCTAATTTACATAAGGTAAGCTGCGTACATCACACCACTTAGGATACGTGCCTTCCTCAAACTCTGCATGAACGCAGGACGCTTAATGCACTGGGTTGCTATGTTGCTCGATCTCTCAATAAATGATGCTGCACCCATGTCAGATTCTCCAAAAATACACAACTATTTTTGGAGTACCGGACACAGGTGCAGCAACATTTATTTTTGGAGTATCTGACATGCATCCATCTATATTTTTGAAGAGTCCAAGCAACATAGCCGGGTTGCCTCTTTTTTTAGTAGTGTAAATATTTTTTGGGATAAGGTCCTCCTAATAGAAGTAAACTGCCAGTGTTAGCATTTTAGAATTAGAATCCTATAAACTAGGGGATGTCCAATATTTTCTACTCCCTCCATCCCAATTTTATGTGGCATTTTTCGGATTTCGAGATTTAAAGAAGTCTATCATGGACCATAAATTTTTCATGTCTTTTTTTACAATTTATTCCTCTTTTTAGTGACCGTTCTAGTAACACCAATCTCACATTCAATGGTTGTCCGAGGGATGATAAGCCTAGTTGTAGTAATTGTTGAGGCTGCAACATGCCTATTTTTGGTGATTGTCCAACACATCCACAAAACGAGTGTTGTGGAGATAAGGATGATAAAATGGATGTGTATTTCTAGAAGGTGCAAGTAGTATGTTAAAAAGAGGATAAGTTAGACCTAAAATCGTATGAAGAGAATTGTCTCCATGAACCTACATTTTCTTAAAATCCAGGCAGACTTGGCAAAAGGTAGTGCACAAAGGGAAAAAAAAACTATATAGATGGTATCAATCAGTTGGGACTGTGTTTTAGCCATGGTAGTATGTTTACTTTAGGTCGTCCGCTTTCTATAAGTCGTTCAACCCTATCCGGGATTTTTAGGCCTTTGGAAAATATAGAGAACCTTTGGTACATTTTATATTTAATTTGTTGTTGTTGTTCCAACAGTGCCACACCTATTTCTCAATTATAATTCCAACAATCCCGACTTCATCCTACTAACACACCGACCAATGATCCAACAGCGAAAGTTTCATCAAGGTTCTAGAAATTTTAATTTCTTCCATGAGATTTCAACTAAAACTTTCCAGCAAGATTCCAGCCATCCAAACTTTTCCAACAACTTTTCAACTCAGAATGTTTGTTTTCCTATATGAGCAAACTCTAGTTAATTTCCCTAATGTTGAATTTGAGCGGTGTGTTAGAAGTATAGTGTTATTGTAAGAAATAAAAAATAGATAAATAAATATTTTTTATAAATGGAATATTAGAAAAAATAAGTTAACAACTTAGATATTCTTTCAGCTCAAACAAATATTGTGTAATATATTTTACACCTAATAGGTGTATCTTGTATTCATCATGTTACCATACATATTCCCTTCACAGTTTCATCTGACATCTATAGGCATTTCAATTGGAATACACCCCATCAACTGAGCTCTAAAGTCTATCACTTCCTATACTTAAGTCTATCCTAAGAGTAAGATTATCAACCACCATCAACAATACATTACAGCTATTACTAACGCATGCTAAATGCTCCAAACATAATTGAACTCTCCTACACCAACCTCAACTTCAAAGTTGTACCTAAGACAAGAGTAAATATCAAGAAACAAGGAAAAACTAATAAAGAGAAAGTTTGAGCTAATAGAAAAACTAATAGAATTACGCCATTTGCAGAAGTTTGAGCTGGCATTTTGAATTCAAGAAAAAGCTCAAGAGGCGTATATCAAACCTAATGCTTATTCTTAGTACAAGAAGGATCTAACAGGATGTACATGGAATCTCAAAGCTAAATCAGAGACAGAAAATCACACCTCGGGGAAGCTTCCAACTTAGAAACAAGCTCCGTGCCTCTGCACCAGTAATTTTTCCATCTCTATCTGTGTCCACAGCCAAAAAAACTTTGTTATACTTCTGATAATCAGACTGCATGATCCTTGGCCATGGAAGCTGAGGTTGACCAGGAAGAGAATTTCTAGCTGCATTAGGATTTGCAGCAGAACTCTGCACTGGGACCTGTTGGTTTGGTCTCACAGTCAATTGAGCTTGCTGATGCTGGTGTACCGGCTGCTGAGGAAGTGTAGTCAGAGAATCAACTGAGTTAGCCTTTACAGGAGGTTGGGAACCTGTAGATGCTCGGTCTGTGACTGATGAAACTGCTAAGCTGCTAGCTGACATTATAGTTGGTGCCGAGCTTTGCTTTGGTTGAACTGATGCAACTGAAAAAACATCTCCAAAAAGTGAATCCGATGGAAATCCATTTCCAGCGGTTGAAACCGCTTTCGGAACCTTGGCATCGGGCAGGTTACCACGCGGCAAAGTGGCATTATTTGATTTTGACAGATCTGTTTGCACTGATGACGTGGTTGCTTGTTGGGTTTGTTGTGCAGAAGGTGTCAATACAGAAAGACCAAATGCATCCTGTCTTCTAGAACTAACACTTGTATTAGGAGCTTGGGAATTGGCACCTGCTTGTGAGCCATCATTCAGACCAGCATGCACATCAGTGGAACTGGGAGGGCGAGAAGCTGCAATAGTACTTCCAACTAGCATTCCTTGACTGGAAACATTTGGTTGAGATTGGAAACCAGGGCTAGGATTTGAGGGCGTAGGAGGCCTCACATAAATTTGCTGAGCTGGTAAGCCTTGTTGACCCCTAACACCAAAAGTTTGCCCTGCTGTTGGAGTAGCACCAGCACCACTAACTGTAGGAACTGTAGAACCAACCTGATTAGTTGGCTGAGGACCTGGTATGCCTGCAAGGTTTATTTGAGGGGCAGGAATTTTGGCTGAAGCTGGAGTGTATAGTGCAGCCTTCACTATTTCTGGAGTCAACTCTCGTTTTTGTGCTACCGTAACAAGCTTGAGAGCATTATAAAATTCTTGGCGACTAAGGAAGCCGGTACGACTCTGATCAGCATATGTCCAAATCTACATAATGGAAAAGAAATGTGAATTTTAGTATTAAGAAAATAATAGGAGATTGATAGCTCCAGATATCTAACAAGAGTCACAGAGACTATATAAACTACTACTTTCCCATCTTGACTATGTTGAACTTGATATTTACACCTGACTTCAGGCAATCAGCATATTTATTGTAGAGATAATTAATACATCACCTGCTAGACATAAAGTCGTGGTTCATCAAGCACAGGCTGAACCATAAAGCTATTTACTATTCTTTTTCCTCTTCTCAAGTAGCTCTAATATATTTTACCAAATAGTTCCTGGGTTCAATACATCAGCAATATCTTCCTTCAATATCTGTTTGTGGACCACTATTCTTTTGCATGCATGAATAGAATTGAAACTGAAGTATCAAATTATCAAAAAAGAATAGCAATGGTCTAAGTTGCTCAGATTCTTCACTTTTAGTGCTTCATACGATGAGTTCTTCAATCAAAACAAAATCTACAGTGACATCATAATTAAGGCTTTGTCTTTTTTATCGTTACAAAATATTTGTATTATAAAGTCAACAAGCAGAAGGTGGTTTAAAGATATTCACACGTTAACATTACTGTTGAATGTGGAATGAACTCAAGAAGTATATCTGACCTCTATATCATTTGCAATAGCCATGTTACAACAAAAAACAGTAAAGTTATGTATCTGTACTTTACCAATGTCATTGATCAATAATTACATATTGAGTGGAAAGCTTCATTTCAATGTCTACTTCATCCCTCACAACACTGAATTTGCACTCCAAGTATTCTATTTTGGTCCTACTCAGTTGGAATCCAAAGGGTTCAAACCGAGTAGGACCAAAACAGAATACTTGGAGTGCAAATTCAGTATTGTGAGAGATAAAGTGACATTGAAGTGAAGCTTGCCACTCAATCTATTACCAAGAGAGAAGACTTTAAATTTGTTGGGTCCATCATCCAGAGTAGTGGCTATATCGACGATGATATCACACATCGTATTGGGACAGCATGGATGAAATGGAGGCTTGCCTCTGGAGTATTGTGTGATAAGAAGATACCATCTAAATTTAAAAGTATGTTTTACAGAATGGTGGTTAGACCGTCTTTTGTTATATGGGGTGGAGAGCTGACCTATCAAAAACTCACATGTTCAGAAGATGCAGGTCGCAGAGATGAAGATGTTGAGATGGATGTGTGGACATACCAGGAGCGATAAGATTAGAATGAGACCATTCGGGAGAAGTTAGAGGTGGCCCCTGTGGCTAACAAAATGAGGGAAGCAAGACTGCGATGGTTTGGACATATGCAGAGGAGAAGTACTGATGCTCCTGCTAGGAGATGCAAGAGGTTGGATTTAGGGGTTACACGGAAGGGTAGAGATAGACCGTAGAAGTATTAAGGGAAGGTGATCAGACAAGATATGGCAAAACTTCATCTCACCGAGGATATGATATTAGATAGAAAGGAGAGGGGGTCGCGTATTAGGGTAGAAGGATAATAGGCTAGTTAGGGTAGGTTGTTGTCTAGTCATATGGTATAGTAGGTTAGTAGGATTAGTCGTGTCTTTATATCCTGTGGTGTCATTATCCATCTTGTATTTGTTACTTTATCGTATTTACATACTATCATTTGCTTTTTCATTATTAGTGGTTTTCTTTTTCTCTTTCTCTTTCCTTTTTTTTCTCATATCTAGTATCTTCTGCTTATGGGGCTTGATTTTTGAGACGAAGTTTTTTCAAAAACAGCCTCTCTATCTCTATGAGGTAGTGGTAAGGTCTGTATACATTTTAACCTCCCCAGACCCCACTTGTGGGATTCCATGGGATATGTTGTTGTTGTTTCTATTTCCTTCAAAATAGACTATCATAATTTAGGCATATTTTATGTCTCTATTTTTAGATATTTGAATTATTTTTTATCGAATCCCGCACCTGTATCCTTACCTGGATCCATACCCATGAATTTTAAAATTTAGATCATGAAGGATCTGACTTCCAGATGTGCATCGATATCGGACACTTACACCCGAGTCTGAGCAACTTAGGGCATATGGTTGTGGATCAGTTCATGTAAACATTTTCATCTGACCACTTCAGGAAACTTTCCAGTATCTATCCGTCCACATTCATATTGTTAATTCTCAAGCTCTTGAAAACTGGTTCAGTATAATAACTGCCAAAACTAACCTATTTTTCCCAGACAACCATGTATTCCATCTGAGGACAACCCCCATAATCCATATACTATAATAGTGCAACAAAATTTGCTGCTAAAATGATCATGAAAAGTTACAGCTTGTATTGCAATGACAAAACGAAGCAGCAAGCTTATGTACGGGTAACAAACATGTGAAGCACAAATCTCAAAAGATTGAATCAGGTCATTCAATCCTCTAAAGGTGTCCTGTGATTACAACCATTGTCAATGACTGTAGATCCAAAGCTTGCAGTTGCTGGCAAGGAGAAACATATGGTAAGGAGAGAAAAGGACAGCAGATAGGCTCCTCTGTGAAAGATAGAGAGGGAAACTAGATTCAGAAGACATGGGAGATCTGCTATTGGTTAAGACTGAATCCATCACTCGGTCTAAGTGAAGACAGTATAAAACAGCGTTTGGGTGATTTCAAAAATTTCAACTGAGACTGAACTGTGTCTGAATACGGCAGAATTGACATAGAAAATTCATAAAGCTGACACCATTAGTTTGGTATTGAAGTTTCGAACGATATTGAATATTCTAAATCCTCCTAAGTCCATGTAACACAAATACACCTAACGAATTCCAAAAAAATAGAGCAAGGAAAATGCATTTAAAGTACATTGCAATCACGTGAACTTCTATGTTACATCGCTAAGTAAAAGAGTTTTCCAAATTTAAACAACTGAAACAGGACCAGCTTGTGGGAAAATGAAAATTAGTAGCATGACAGAAAAGTAAATGGATTCTGTTTCTTCTCATTGGCGCTAAGGAATAAAATGCAGGCAATAGAGAGAAGAAAAAAAAACCTGAGCGAGGACTGGTTGGGGCAAATTTGACCCTTTGAGAAAGGCAACGGCCTCAGGGCCACTGATCCTACCATCCTGATCCAAATCAGCTCGCCGAAAATAGGCGTCGAATTGATCCACATTCGGAGCCTGATTCTGAGCAGCCATGAGTAAATTGAGAAATCGCTCCCGATTGATTGCGGTTTCTGAATTAGATCTGTGAGTAAAGCAATCGTTATCGAATCATTTATGGCAAAGTTTGATATAAAAACTCGGAAGGGTTTTAGAATGTCCGCCGACGGGCGACTTGCCGGTGCCGGTGGTGGAGATGAGGACGAAAGCGGCAAAGTGAAAAAACACAGTGCATTCGCCGTGATAGTTATCTGGGTTGTGATCAAAGCCTGGTTATTTCATTTCAATGAATGCTGTTCTTTGTCAATTTAATTGTTGCTCAAATTTGTTCATTTTTCTCTTGTTTGCCATAATTGTTGAATTTTCTGAAATTTAAGGTTGTAAGGTAAGTAATTACATTGTGGAAAGCCATAATATGAAAATTCTTCATTAATAACTAGGGCTTGTTTGATTTGGATACAAATTATAAAGGAAAGAAGACTTCCATCTCCAAGTTTTCCAAACTCAACATGGCAACTAAACACGAGGGTTATGATAAGATTAGTTCTAATGGAATAAGTTATGATGAGATTATCTATGCTGAAAGTAATTTTTATTGTTTATTTGATTTGTCACAGATAAAATATTATTTATTGCATAATTTTTATAAGAATAACTTATTTGTTTATAAAAATATTCTCCACTTTATTTAGTTTTTTTATTTTTTTGACCTTTAGCTATTCATTCTTAAAATAAAATTTTTATCTTATTTAATGTAAATAATTTTGTGTATGCATTTTCATGATTATTTCGTACGTTTTTTAAAATTAAACTTTCATCTTACTTAATTTACAAACAACATGTCCATCTTATTTAGCTTTCAATAAAATCTTCATCTCATTTAACTTAAAAATAGAATTTTCATCCCATTTAGTTTAGAAATAAAATTTGCATCTTATTTAGTTTAAAAATAAAATTTTCATTTAAGTTTGTTAAAGTGAAAAAATTATTATTAAATTTTAAAATTATCTACATTTTAATTGATATATAGAATAAAATTTTTAAGTGAGTAATAAACTATTTAATTAAAAATATGTAATTTAATAGTGGAGTGGACATTTTAAGAGAAATCAAAATATAAATAAACATAAGTATTAGACAAGTAAGTTTAATTTATAACACATTCATAAATAGAAATTATATTTATAAAATATACTTTTTAATTAAAATAAATATGTTATCATAAAAATAATAATTATTAAGGTTGTGAATGTTATTATAGATATTATTAAAAATTATGTTAATATACATGAATACAAAAATAGTGTACAAAAGAGAGTTTAAAAGAGGGGGGGTTTGTATTTTTTTACATATTTTGTCCCAGGATAAGTTATTCTGAGATTATTATTCCACCTCCAAGGAGGGATAACTCATCGCAGGACTAATTGTTAATCCTTGGATAAGTCATCCCATCCTTTGCAACCAAATAATGAATTTAGGACCACTAAAAGTTATCCCGGGATTAACCTTCCTTATCCATCACATCAAACGACCCCTAATAGTTTTATTCCTACACAAATTGTAATATATCAAAGATAAAAAAGCAAATTAGTAAAAACTATTTTTTGTTGTAAAACTATAAAGAAGTAAGCTAGAGAGTAGAGAGAAAGGAGAATAGAGAATTGATTTTTTTGTTCATCTTTTGCATTATAAGAGAAATAACCTATTTATAGGCTCATAGGTACATCCCCATAAATGGATAGAAATGTACTTTAAGTAAATACAAAATTTCAACTGAGACTGAACTGATATTTATAGGCTCATAGGTACATCCCCATAAATGGATAGAAATGTACTTTAAGTAAATACATGAATGAACCTAAAGATAGGAATGTATTAATTAATTATAAATTCACGGATATCCACAAATACATATATATTCATAACACTCCCCCTTGGATCTCATTTGTCGGAGAATATGCCTCGTTAAAACCTTACTAGGAAAAATCCTGTGGGACAAAAAACCATCTTTCAATTGTGCAATACAAGTAGTATTGTCTTTATATATGATCATTGGGATTATTTTTCCAGAAGATAAGCCACAAGACTCTCGAATGTATTTATCACAGATCTCAACCAAACACATTCTCGACTTGCTTCATGTATTGCCAAAATTTTTGCATGATTAGATGATGTGCCTGCTATAGTTTGTTTCATTGAACGCCAAGAAATTGCAGTACCACCATATATAAACAAATAGCCAGTTTGAGAACGACCATAATAAGGGTCAGACAGGTATCCAGCATCTGCATAACCAATTAAATTTTTATTGGGTTCATTTGAATAAAATAACCCCATATCAATTGTACTTTTAAGATACTTGAGTATATGCTTAACCCCATTCCAATGCCTTCGAGTAGGAGAAGAACTATATATTGTTAATAGATTGACAGCAAATGCTATATCAGGACTATGACAAGCAAGATACATAAGTGCTCCAACGGCACTAAGATATGGTACTTCAGGACCAAGTAGTTCTTCATCACTTTCTTTAGGTCTATAAGGATCTTTCTTTATATCTAATAACCTCACAACCATTGGAGAGCTTAATGGATGTGATTTTTCCATATAGAATCGTTTGAGTACCTTTAGTAGATAAGTACTTTGATGCACAAAAATGCCATTCTTTAAATGCTCAATTTGCAACCCAAGGCAAAATTTTGTTTTCCCAAGATCCTTTATTTCAAATTCCTTCTTTAGACATTGGACTGCTTTTGGAAGCTCTTCAGGAGTTCCAATAATATTTATGTCATCAATATATACAACAATTATCAAATACTCATTTTCAAATCTTTTCATAAATATACATGGACAAATAGGATCATTTTTGTATCTTCCTTTCATATATACAACAATTATCACATACTCATTTTTAGATCTTTTCATAAATATACATGGACAAA
>DF361710.1:0-13869 GCA_000787875.1 Solanum virginianum
CAAGGGAACTTTAACTTATCAGCAATAAAATCGGGCATCTCATCCCCTCCTTGAGCCACTTGACCAACACAACCACCTCGATCCAAAAGTCGACCACCCCTACACCCCCTTCGAACAAATGGACAATCTATTAGCTTGTGACCTACTTTACTACATCCAAACCAAGCACTAGTGTTCCCTTGACATGGGCCACCATGGTTCTTCCCACAACTTCGACACTTGGGATTAGTCATCCCACCATCAGCACCTTTTGGTTGAGCAAGAGGGATACCACTAACCTTGAGCTCAAATCCACCATAACCCAAGCAAGCATTAGACTTCTTCAAACTTAGGCCACCATGGCCCTCCTCACACTTTCGGTATTTAGGCCTTTCCACCCCCTCATCACCTCTTTTACCCTTTTTATGCTTATGAGGACATTCCTTTATTATATGACCCATCTCCCCACAACCATAACAAGCATTAGTTACTTTCAAGCATGGGCCATAATAGCCTTTATGACATTTTGAGCACCTAGCATAAAGCCCCATACCACCTCTATCTCTCCCCTTGGAACTTTGGAATTTACCCTCAACACGGGCCCTCTTGGCCTTACTACTTCTTTCCCTACCACTAGAAGTCTCGGGAGCACCTACTTGTTGATAGAGTTGAGTTGCCAATGTTGTCACTGTAGAGCATTTCGAGCCATCGCATTCGATATATCACCATCTTGAGTAGCTTGAGACATATCCTAAAATGTAATGGTTAGAGGTTAGCAATAAGCCCTAGGGGACCTAACTTTATCTCATGACTTAAATTATTAAGAAGTAAAAAATTTTCTAGAATGCCTCACAACATCCTATTCATAGTTGTGGTGCACAACACAATCATGAACAAGACTCTAATCGACGTGGTATGCTAGACTTGGAGGATCTTACAAACTAGTGCTCTAATAACAAGTTTGTCATGCCCCAAAATAGGGCCTTGACGTGACACAGCGAATAGGGAGCCCGAAGGATCCCCAAACAAGCCTCTTACTTATCATTACACATCATTGGTCACAAAAGTATTTAAATGACATAAAATAGTAGAAATAGGGGCAATGTGTCTAAGGGCAAAGCTTGCACAACATCATAATCAAGGGACAAAGAGTCAAGGCTCATATCATAGATACATAACATGTCCAACAATACCTCTACTACATAGATAAGAGCGGGGGTCAAGAGAAAGCAATCCGGCTTACCCTCATAGTCAAAATAGAAAATAAAGAAGAGTTTTTCAATACATAATAAGAGAAACATATACTAAGGTCTCCAAAGTGGAGGACTCACCAACTAGCTTGAGTAGTATCGAACTAGCCATATGGAGGAGGAGGATGATAAATTTGTGCTCCGATCCCTAGATGGTGATATCATGTAGGCAAGAGTATGCATTATTACATTTGAATGTACTAAGTATGTAGGTTGCAATGCAATAAGAGATAGACATGATAATCTAAATGCATAACAAAAAGGCAATAGGCATAATATATCAATATGACATGTATGATCAATGCTTAAGTAAAACATGTTTAAGTAACTCATGATTATATAGGATATCATATGTGTAAAAGAGACTAACCTAGATTTCCAAGGTACAAACCCCTCGGTTGGTTGATGATGGTTTCACCACATCATCCCGGTGGTGTGGTAAAAACCCCTCACATGGTTGATGATAATCACACCTTATCACCACGGTGGTGAAGTATAAACCCCTCATATGGTTGATGAGTAAAATCCTGCACCTTAGTTGATGAGTACAAACCCCCACCTCGGTTACCCGGGCTCTTGTCCCCCCAGATTGAGTATGGTCTAATACAATACTTTATATAGAGTATATCATATACATAAGATTATTTCATCATCGTAATATCATTCATGTCATATCTCATGCTTCGGACCTTCAATTCCTCAAGAAACCATAGCCGGACAATTTATCAAACACTTGGCGGGTGTGTAATGGGTGTACAAGACCATGCAATTTAGAGATGCAATCATGCAAGCAAATCCATTGTAAGACTATCAATCAATATCTTGCAAAACCCTCAAGCAATATACACCAAAATTCCTCATCAAATCTTACAATAGATCTAAGATCTATAGCTTAAAACATAGCAAAACAATCATAACTTTACATAGCTTTAACATAGTTCGTAGACATGTTCATAATAATAAACCTATTTGTATAATCATCTTTAAATCATGCAAATTGAGTAAAAAGGGGATTAGGGCACCATAAGTTAAAGGACTCAATGGTTGAAACCCACATACCTTATCTTTGGAGAGTTTCTGGAAGAAGATTTGACAATGGAGGCTTGAAGCTTGAATGAAATTCTTAGATCCGGATGAGTTTTTGGACTCTTGAATCTTGAGGAGGACTTGGAGCTTGACTTGGTTTCCTTGAATTCTTTGACAATGAGCGATTTTCGTGTATATAGGTATAGGGTTATTACCTAATTGCTCTGGAGTAAAAAGATAATTTTCAGAATTTTTTGAACTAGTCCGCATCAGGTCCACATCGTGGACCCATCGCAGATAGCAACTATTTTTGCGAAGTTTCACCAAAAATTATTTTTCTTGGTATGGACAAAGTATACGTTGTAGGTACTCATTTTTGCACTCAATATTTCCCTCTAAACAAAACTATGAAGTTGAATTTGCGAAATTCTGTAAACAGATTTTGAGATATTAAAAAAAATACATCATAGGGTCTTTCCAAATTACATGGAGGGGTGTTTGAATATCCCTGATTTGAGATATAAGGGAATTACGATTATCGGGGCATTCCTAGGCAAGTGAGGGGTGTTTCACTTCTATGTGAATTACTGAGGTAATGCCTATTCATGGAATAAAAGGGTGAATGCAGACTATCTTCATGTTGATAATATTATACTATAAACATGTTGAATTATTTGTAATTTCAAGTGTGGTGGTTGCATTGTAGGTGATGGTTTATATCCTGTCTGTGACATATATATATATATATATACACACACACACACACACACACATATATATATATGTACTCACTCACACATACACATACACACATATATATACACACACACTCATAGCTGTTAATTATATGCTAGTATTGTCTGCATGTATATAAATAAAAAAAGAAGGAATAAATCTAAAGAAATAGCCAGTTGTTAATAATTGCATAGAATGACATCTGTTATATGATTGTGCAAGTTGTATGTTCATTGTGGTTGTCATTGTGAATGTTGGATCGGGTGTCACGTTCAGAACTAGGCCCCTAATCACAAAGCTAAGAAAGATTTAAAAAACACGGAGATTTTTATGTGAAAAAATTCCTTGCTCAAGGGAGAAACAACCACGACCTGTTACACAGGATTTAAGAACAGTTTCACCTTTGTCAAGAAGCAATAAAGATTAAAACTTTTACATTCTACGGAAAAAGCCCTTAATCTCTTTTCTCTTTGCACACATAATGAAAAACCCTCTTTAAACTAAGCAACAACTTTATTTCTCATTAAACCGATCTACCCAGATTAGTCGAGACTTCAAAGATCCATCTCAGCTAACTCTTGCTATGGATAAAACACACTTCAAAAATAAAAAACCCAAAATAAGAGTATCAGGTTCCTTTAATAGAGCAGGACCTGATTTACATTCAAGACCACTAAGAAATAAACTAATAACATCATAAATAAAGTTCATAAAATTTGAGAGCCATTGTTGTTCTTCTGTTATATATATCTTATATCATATATATAAATATATATACAAGAGGATGTTAGACCCGCCTACGTGGCATCTCATGTAATTCTTATTTTTTTCCTTAAATAACTCAATATTTTAAAAATAAATTAAATAGTCCAACCGAAGTTATAAAAACTTAAAAGGCGTTGTTTTTGATTAGATGGTACTCTAGCCTGCCACAACCATTCAAAAAGTCGCAACTGTACGAAAAATCAACAATCATTCAAAAAGTCACAACTCTTCGAAAAAGCCACAACCCTTCAAAAAAGTTACAACATTTCGGAAAAGTCATAACCTTTTAAAAAAGTCATAACTCTTTGAATTGCAAAAAATCATAACACTTCGAAAAAGTCACAACTACTTGAAAAAGTCACAACTTATAACTCTTCGAAAAAATCACAACGTTTCAAAATAGTCACAACTCCTTGAAAATGTTTCAACCTTTCGAAAAAGTTGCAATCCTTCAATAAGAAAAATTATCTACTTTTAATATAATATAAGATAATTAAATAAGTATAATATAAAATATAAAAGAATATACTAAATTGATCTTTAAGTTGGAGGTATTATAGTGATCTCTTTAGAAAAGTCACAATCCTTCGAAAAAATCACAAGCCTTCGAAAAAGTCATAATTGTTTGGAAACTTCACAACCTTTTGAAAAAGTCACAACCCTTAGGAAAAATCACAATCATTAAGAAAAATTGCAACTCTTCAAAAAATCAGAAAATTTTTAAAAAGTCATACCCTTTTGAAAAAAAGTCATAATTCATAACTCTTCGAAAAAGTCACAACATTTCAAAACAATCACAACTCCGTGAAAAACTCTCAACCTTTCGAAAAAGTTGCAATCCTTCAATATGAAAAATTATCTACTTTTAATAAAATATAAGATAATTAAATAGATATAATATAAAATATAAAAAAATATACTAAATTGATCTTTAAGTTGGAGGTATTATAGTAATCTCTTAAGAAAAGTCACAATCCTTCAAAAAAGTCACAAGCCTTCAAAAAAGTCACAACTGTCTTGAAAATTCACAACCTTTCGAAAAAGTCACAACCATTCAAAATAATCACAACTCTTCAAAAAAGTCACAATTTTTTGAAAAAGTCACAACCATTTGAAAAAGTCATAACCATTTGAAAATGTCACAACTCTTCAAAAAGTTATAATTTTTTGAAAAAGTCACAACTCCTTAAAAAAGTCACAATGGAGGTATTATAGTAATTTAACATCAAGTTAGAGACTTCAAGCACCATTTAAAAATTAATTATATCGAGAAATAATGTTATAATCCAATAATATAATTGAAGATAACTAAGACTTTAGCATTATTACATTAATAAAAGTTCTTGAGATAAATTTATAATGCTAAATTTTCTATAAAGAAAAAACTTAATACCTTTTAGAGTATTTTATTAATTTTAATATTAAGAGATATAAACTTAATTAGATTACTTACGCGCGGGCTAATTATCTAATAGAAGAGTATAAAAGTATCACATGCAAGCACCCTAAAATTTATGAAAATAACAAACATAGATTTTTATATTTAAAAATTGCAGTTTAACGATTACAATATTAACTAAAATCGTATAGAAAGAATATTACTTAATGTTTTCAAAATTTATCTACATATACCAATCAAGGTCACAAAAATTTTAAATGATATGTTAAATAGAATAAAAATATCTCATTTTATTTCTTGGGATAAGAATTTGCTCCGACTTTGTTATTTTTTCCTCTAATAAATTCCTAAAACATGTCACTTTTCTCCATAAGATTTCATCTGCACAAACTGCTCCATCCGTCGACTAGATGATGTTTTACTGTCCTTTAAAGTCTAATGTTTGGACCAAACACAATTTCTCTACTAGAAGTGTCATGGATGGTCATTCTTGAAGGTAAATCAAATTTTTATTTCATCACATAAACAAAGCTCTTGAGTTTGAATTTCATTGTAGTCTCTCAACATAATATAATTTTTGAGTGCTTAGCAATTCACGTTTATATCGTTACAAAAATTTTAAAATATTAAATACAAGCATTCACTATTGTATTATTAATTCAATTAAGCTGAGGTTTTACCATCAATCATCAATAACATATCTGTGCATATTTAAACAATATAATTATTAAAAAGATTCGCTGCTGCACGGGAGGAGAAAGTTTTAGATGTGCTTGCGCTATAGATTGTATGTATTGGTTGTTAATATATTAATTCGGGTTTTTACCTTATCACCACCCCAACATAAAATTTACATGTGAGGAATACATTTTGGATCAAAAGTAGATAAATAAGATCACATACTCTCTATAATTTAAAAATTGAGAAATAAATAAAAGTGCTTACTCTGAATAATATTTGTAGATCTAAAAGTAATAATAAGAGCTAATTTTAATGAGTTACGTGGAATCAAATTACTACCATTCGACACATATATCTACACATATGTAATTCACGAGTTGGTCAAACTAAAATGGTCTTCAATTCTTTTATTAGATCAATAATACTAACTAAAACAACCTTCATTTTTTTGTCAATAAACAATGGTACTTAAAGTCTTCAAAATTTTTCAACATACAACAATAATAAAGTGCATAAAATTAAAATGCTATTTTACATAGTAGTAAACTATTTCTTTTATTTATTATCGGGATGGAAACTTGATCCTTCAACAATAATACACCTGTCATCTTTCTCCATAAGGTTCCACCTACATAAGTTGCGCTATCCACCAACTAGCTATACTCTTCCGTCTGCCCATTTATTGACTCTTGTCTCAAATTATCTGCCAACAGAGTATAGTGATGCTTGGAGGGAATTCGAGTTTGTAATCTCTCTCCACAACCATTGGAATGTACTACAATTATGAATAATGACTTTGTTAAATGAGAGTTAGAAAATTAAACTATAAAACCATTCACTAGAATACATAGTAATAGAATTTTAGTTACCAGTTGACTTCTCTGCTTTGCATGAATTTTTGCTACAAAGTAAGGATTGTTTTGGTTGAGTTGTGCATCCACTTTTAAATATCTCTGTACCATAATATTCAGGGGCATCCCTCACATTGCAAGAAGTGGCATTTTGACATCTAGCTAAATTAAAAAAGTTAACTTGCTAGGTTCACCAATTGAAATCTCATGGAAATTCACAAATACTCTATTATTTTCATTTTACAGGGTGCTAATTTATTGAAAATGAACTTTAACGAAGGAAAAAATTTTCATGACAATATAAAAATGTTAGAAAATAATATTTAAATCTATTCTTTTTTACTATTCAAGATACAAATAAAATGTGCCCTAAATGAGCCAAACAACAGAACATTTTGAAAAATTGCTTATTGTCTTAAACCTTTCATTATTTTTTAAGACTATAAGATTATGTCAAAAGATGTAAGTACAACATATTTTTAGCTATGTAATAACAAAAAAAAAGAATTGAATTGTATATAAGATAAAATGGAAGAGTAGATATAAAGATCTCTGATAATCATGTTTACCTTTTGAACATTGCAACTTTTTCTTATGTGTGCCAGCCATTTTATTCCCTTCTTCATCATATATCTCCTCTATTTCTTCCTCCTCCCTCTCTCTTTCCTTCTTCTCATCTTGTTCCTCTTCCATGTATTCTTCCTCTATTACTGGCCTAAGTTTTTTCTATTGTCTCTACACTCTTTTGATGTTCAACGTTCTTTTCTTCTTCTTTCTTTTTACCTCCAACTCCGTTCTTTACACAACTATTTATTCCAAGTAAAATAAAGTCCAATGTTTCTTTTCTATCATAATCAAATATAAAAAGGTCTCCATACTCTAGAGTGTTATCCTCAATGAATTTCTACCGTCCACACTGAAAATAAAAATCTCTTTCTTTTTTAATCACTCGAATAGGCCACATATTTTCAAATCGATCCCTCAGGGAAACTTTCTTAGGTAACTTTTCATTCTTGTAAATTGTATAACCTGTAGGAATTTTCTGTGAAGGGAAAAAAATATTATTTTTGAAAAAAAATTAAAACAACACATACTTGTAAATTATATAACCGGTAGGAATTTTCTGTGAAAGAAAAAAAAATATTATTTTTGAAAAAAAAAAAACCTAAAACAACACTTATTTTTTAAAATCAAATTGATCCTATCACAAAATCAACTACTATCAAAAGATTTTTTTTTTCAAAAAAGAAAAAAACTCATAGTTTAGAAATTTTTTTAGAATTCAAGAATGTAACTATTTGAGACATTCTCAAAAATCTATTGAAAAGTTACTTCCATCAATAATCATATATAATATGGTCATTGAAAATAACACATGTAATTTGTGAATCAATGGACTAAAATAAAGCTACGTAATAATAGTATAAAGTTAGGAGATTCGGTATATATAAAATGCTAGTATAAAATTTACTTGCATCACACGAATACATCTCTCTTCTTTTAGCTTTTTCTCCCCGTATTTACAATCTAGATCCTCAAATTTCATTACTAAAAAAATTAATCGAGAACAATAATAGATCAAACATTTGTAAATTCACATAAGAAAGTATGAGGGAATAAGTACTCTTAAAATGTTATATAAGTATAATTGAATTTGTCTTTTGCAGATTTAAATTTCACCGAGGTCTTCCTTCCCATATCTACTACCCACATCTCGAAAATAAGAAAGAAATTAAATAAAAAAATTTAAAAATGATATGCCATGAGGAGTAAGTTACTTACCATCCTGTAATACCCGCGACATTACTGAAATGCCCCTAGAACATAATCGTGTGCATAATGCATCTTCCCAAACTTGGATAGGAAATTCAAGATTGGATTTGCGATCCGTATAAAAAATTTAGTGGGAAAATGGCCTCGACCAGATTTTAGAGCAATCGGGTCAAAAAATAATTTTTTTTATTAATTAGAAATAGTGTCAGTCTGCTCCCCTAGCATGACGTGGACAAAATACGGACTGTCACTTATATATTTTTTTTTGAAATTTTGACGGGAAGATTAAAATTCACTAGGAGGAAAATTTTGAGAAAAATACACTGGTCCGTGCCCCTAGCGCGTCGCGGACTAGTGCAAAATTTTTGAAAAATTTCTTTTAATAACAAAAAGGGCCTTTTGTTTATTCCTCATCCTATCTTAAGTCCCAAAAATGTGTTTAATGTCCTTTTATTCATACAAAGGGTTTTAAAACCCATTATTTTCTAGTTTTAAGTGTGTATTCGTGAGAGAGAGGAAGAAGATAGGGCTTGAAGGTTCATGGTTAAGGGTCAAGTTCTTGAAGAAGATTAAGACAAATCTTCATTCCAGGTATGTAAAGGCTACACAAAATATGGGATTGTTCTCTCATGTGCCCCATTGAGTGTATTAGGTTGATAGTTGAAAGTGATGAGTCTTGTCTGTAAAAGTCTTGAATGTATACCTTGAAAACTATTTTTATTCTACATGTATTTTCTTGAATTGATGATCATCATAACTTGAGTTACTTGCCTAAATGATTATTTGGACTATTGTATAAACCTTACATGCTTAGTTGTCAAAGGTTGCAGGAATGAACCTAGGGGTTAATGTCTAGAGCCTCAATGATATAAATGTGCTTGGTTGTTGTGGTCCAGGTCTTGAATTGAGAGAGTGTTGATGATAATGTTGATGGAATCAAGTTGATGAGTGAGACCCTTAGAGTCTTTAAGAGATTGAACTTAAATCTCGATCGAATGTCCCTAATTCCTTGAGTTGATAGATGACAAGATAAGTTGATATCTGTGTCTAAGAGAAACTAATTGTACAGACATCCTGGTGTTGATATACTTATGAGCATGTCGAGTTATGAGAGGAGTATTGAGCACTAAAATAAGTAAGAGTGAGTCCCACTCGCACTCATAAACTATGTGGCCAACATAGGAGAGGATTAGACTGTGAGAGAAGATGTTTCCTCAGTCCCAAAAGAGGACTTGATAGGTTTATGGATCCATCGAGAGGCTCATCCTTTACCTCGACAAGCAACTGGATGGATGTGGCAACGATATCTCTTCATTATATCATCATCGGCTCATAGGTGATGGTTGTTAGTTAGAGAAACTCCCAGATAGGTTCCATGTTGATAGTACTTAGATGTTGATATGATAGTATAAGTCTTGATTGATGGTGATGTGATAGTGTCCTATTCCCTACTATAAGTTAACATTGAGTAACTGATGAGTTGATGTCATTTCATATTATCTTTCCTATACTATTTCCTTTAGCCCATTTTACATATAGTACATTACACGTATTAACACCATTTGGCGTTGCATCATTTCATGATGTAGATTCAGTAGACAGAAGACTGCAAGCGAATCGTTGAGGTTCAGAACTTCCCGATTTCTAGAGAGTGGTGAGTCCTCCCTTGCATCTGGAGGACGTTTCTTTTTCCATATGTTTTAGTTATTACTTTTGAGTTGTGGTAGCCATGACCTGTCATTGTACCTTTTAGACAGTAATTTTAGAGGCTTCATAGACATAGAGAGATGATGGGTTGATGTCAGGGTTCTTTCCCCCTTTCCTTTTTAAAGTGACTTTTCTATAATCTTATTTCATGTAAGGGCTCCTAGTTCCAACTCAAAGGAGCCCACAGCTACAACCAGGCTCAGGGACTTCTTACGGATGAACCATCTAGTGTATATAGGGTCGAAGGTTGATGAGGACCCGCAAAACTTCATTGATGAGATGTGTAAGGTCTTGAGAGCTATGCATGCCAATGAGATTAAAGGAGTGGAGCTTGCCTCCTACCAATGGAAAGATGTGGAAAACGTCTAGTAAAACCAATGGGAATGTCATGATCCAAGCCTAGGACCTAGACGTGACATGGTGCAAGAGGAACCTAAAGGGACCCAAGCAAGCCTTTTAACATATAATTACACATCCTTGGTCATGGAAGCAATAAGATACAATAAGAATAGAGTAAAATAAGGACGACGGAGCTAAGGGACAACATTCATATCATAACAACAAGAGTCAAGCTCATAACATTAAATATGACATGTCTAACAATACCTCTACTACATAGATAAGAGCGGGGGCCAACATAAGCAATCAGACTCACCCTTATAGTCAATATTTACATAAAAGAAAAATAGTTTTAGAACATAGCATGATATTATAAGCAAAGTCCGCGGAATGGAGGACTCACCAACAAGCTTGAGTGGAGTCGTACTAGCCATGTGGATGCGAATGCTCAAGCGAGGCTCTGATTCCTACATGATGACATCATATAAGGATAGAGTATGCATTAGTGCATTTGAATGTACTAAGTATGTAGGATGCAATGCAACAAGTGATAAGTACCATAATCAAAATGCATAACATAGGCAATGAATAAACATATAACAATATGGCATGTACGAATGATGCTTGAAGTAAAACTATGTTTATATAGAACATAATACGAGTGTAAGGAGTGACCATTATTAGTGTAATCCAAGGCCTACCACCTCCTTGGATAGGCACATGAGGTACAAACTCCTTCATGAGGTTGATGAGGTACAAATGCCCAACATAGTTGACGAGGTACAAACCCCAAACATGGTTATCAAGGTACAAACCCCTCGACATAGTTGCATAGGCTTGCCACCCCCCGAGCGAGCTGATCAAGGTACAAACCTCTCAATAAGGTTACTCGGGCCTATAACCTCCCGAGTGAGGCTTGGTCATCCCCAATACTATAGAGATAATATCATGTACATACATTCCTTTCATAATCATATACATACATTTCTTTCATCATCATAAAGTCATTCATCTTATAAGACATTCATTGGACCTTCAATTCCTCAAGAAATCATAACCGAACATTTTACCAAACACTTGGCTGTGTGTAATGCTAGTGTAAAACCATGAAATTCAAGAGTAAGATCATGCAAGAAAACTTATTATAAAACTATCATTATTTACTTGGTAACATTCTCAAGTAATATACATTAACACCTTTCATCAAATCGCACAATGGATCTTAGATTCATAGCTCAAAACATGCTAAAACAACCATAATTTCATGAAACCCCAACATAGTGTGTTGTGAAATTCATAATAGATAAGACCCATGAGTAAATCAACTTTAAATCATGCAATTTTAGGTAAAAGGAAACTTGGACATCATGGGTGAAAGGAACCTACGAAAGAAAGCTACATACCCTTAGCTTTGGAGAATAGCTTGATGTTGATTGGAGATAGAGACTTAAAGCTTGAGTGAGAACCTTGAAATTCAAATGAGTTTTGAGACTTGAATTTGGAAGATGAAATATTGGCTAAGTGTTTGAGTAAGTATTTGGGAATGTCTTGAATGATATGAGGATGAAATAAGGCTAAGTATAGGCATTTTCACGTATGAGAACACTTAGGCCCAAGACCCAAAAGTCTTGGACCGAACTTGGAAAAACTTAACAGAAAAGCACTGAGCATTTTCACGTATGAGAACACTTAGGCACAAGATCTAAAAGCCTTGGACCGAACTTGAAAACTGGGCAAAATTTGCACTGAGGGGCGCCCTAGGCGCGTCTCGCTAAGGGCGCGAAAACCTCATTGGAAATCGATTTTAGAGAAAATGAAATTGTGATTAGTTTACTCTAAAATTGAGATTAGACCCATTACCCACTTAATTTGACCCCTTAATAAGAATCTGAAGTCGAATTTGTGATATTGCACACAAATATTGAGATATATAGAAATTACGATTCCAGGCACTTCCGAGGCACATTGTCGGGCACTTTTTGAGGTCATTTTAATATCTCCCCCTTAGGAAAATTTGTCCCCGAGTGTCAAAGAAATGTATATAATAGATGAAACATGACACTTTCAGCCCACATAAGGATTCAACAATGCACTTAAACATCATTTCAAAAATCTCAACATAAGTGTAAAATCCACCATGAACTTGTCAAATTCAAACATGAATGCTTGGAAATGACCTACTTAAACATCATTTCAAAAATCTCAACATAAGTGTAAAATCATCATGAACTTGTCAATTTAAACATGAATATATGCAATCATATGAGGGATGAACTTAAGATTTGAGATCATATTAAGGACTTAGCTAAAAACCTTAGGATTGAGTGAAGGGGACGAGATAAGGGTATTGGTTTTACATATCTATTTTGGCCTCCCAAGTAGCACTTTTGACTTGTTGGTTCCTCCAAAGGACCTTAACGGAAGCAATTTCCTTGTTCCTCAACCTCTTCACTTGCCTATCCAAGATCTCTACTAGAAACCTCTTCATATGTGAAGTTGTATTCAACTACCCCTACAACATCAAGAGGCACAATAGCATTAGGATCACCCACACACTTCCTCAACATAGACACATGAAAGACCTGATGAACTAATTCTATTTCTCTAGGAAAACCAACTCATAGGCCACCTTACTAATCCTTCTCATCACCCTATAAGGACCCAAATATTTGGGGCTCAACTTACCCTTCTTACCAAAATAGACCACACCCTTCATGGGTGATACATTCAAATAAACCCAATCACCAACCTTGAATTCCAGATCCCTTCTCCTCACATCGACATAAGACTTTTGGCGACTTTGGGCTATTTTCAAACTTTCTCTAATTATCATAACCTTCTCAAGAGCCTCCATAACCAGATCTGTTTCCCAATATAGCCACCTCTCCAACTTCAAACAACCCAAATAGTGATCTACAATGTTTACCATAGAGAGCTTCAAAAGGAGCCATACCGATGCTAGAATGATAGCTATTGTTGTATGCAAACTCAACCAATGGAAGATGATCATACCAACTACCCTTAGGCTCCAATACACAAGCCCTAAGCATGTCTTCAAGTGTTTGGATAGTCCTTTCGGCTTGGCCATCTGTTTGAGGGTGAAAGGACATACTAAGATTTACTGTAGTTCCAAGACCTCTTTGAAAGGACCTCCAAAAGTGAGAAGTGAATTGTGCACCATGGTCCGATATAATGGACAAAGGAATCCCATTCAACCTCACCAAGTAACAAATGTACAACCTAGCGTAATCTCCAGCCCCGTACATAGTCTTAACCGGTAGAAAGTGAGCTGATTTTGTCATCCTATCAACCACAACCCATATGGAATCAAAACCCTTTCTAGTCTTAGGCAACCCAACCAAAA
>DF361710.1:16414-27658 GCA_000787875.1 Solanum virginianum
ACACAACTTTCAAATGCCCTATATGCTCATAAGGGCTGAAACATAATACTTGAATTCACATAGGGGACTTCAAGTTAGTACCTTAGGCTTGAGTGGAGTGGAAGAGATAAGGAAACCGCTTTTGCATGTCTGCGTTGGCCTCCCATGTAGCACTCTCAACTTGTTGGTTCCTCCAAAGGACCTTAACGAATGCCACCTCCTTGTTCCTCGATCTTTTTACTTGACTATCCAAAATCAGAATCAGAGTCTCCTCATAAGTCAAGTTATCCTCAACAATGCCTACAACATCAAGATGCACAATAGCAATAGAATCACCAATATATTTTCTCAACATAGAGACATGTAACACCGGATGAACCAAATTCATTTCACTAGGCAACTTCAACTCACAAGCTACGTTGCTAACCCTCTTCAAGACCTCACAAGGACCAACATATCTTGGACTCAACTTCTCCTTTTTACCAAAATGGACCACACAATTCATTGGAGAAACTTTCAACTAAACCCAATCACCTACCTTGAATTCAAAGTCTCTTCTTCTCACATCGGCATAGGATTTTTGATGATTTTAGGCTATCTTCAATCTCTCCCTAATCATCCTAACCTTTTCAAGAGCCTCCATAACCAGATCTGATCCTAATAAAGCCACCTCTCTGACCTCAAACCAACCAACAAGCGATCTACAATGTCTCCTATAAAGAGCCTCAAATGAGCTATACCGATGCTAGAGTGATAACTATTGTTGTATGCAAACTCAATCAAAGGAAGATGGTCATCCCAACTGCCCCTCAACTCCAATACACATGCCTTAAGCATATCTTCAAGGGTTTGAATTGTCCTTTCGGCTTGGCCATCCATATGAGGTTGAAACGCCATACTAAGATAAACTTTTGCACCAATACAGCTTTGAAAAGACATCCAAAAGTGTGAAGTGAATTGTGAACCATGATCCGATATGATGGACAAAGGAACCCTATGTAACCTCACTAAATCATGGATGAAAAACCTTGCATACTCTTCAACCCCATGTGCGGTCTTAACCAGTAGAAAGTGAGCCAATTTCGTTATCCTATCAACCACAACCCTAATGGAATCAAAACCTTTTCTAGTCTTGGGCAACTAAACTACAAAAACCCATATTAATCACCTCCCAATTCCAAGTGGGAATATCTATGTCTTGAGTTAGGCCACCCAGCCTTTTGATGTTCGGCTTTAACTTGTTGACAACTATGGTAATCAAAAATGAATTTGGCGATGTCCATCTTCATGCCTCCCCACCAATACACATCCTTAGGTCTCTATACATTTTGGTGGAACCGGGGTGGATAGAATAAGAAGAATTGTGGGCCTCATCAAGGATTTTCACCCTCAAACCATCAACACAAGGCACACACAACCTATCTTGGTACCTAAGGGCACCATCTCCTCCTTGGGAGAAAAACTCTACTTTGCCCTCTTTCACCAATGCCTTCAATTCAAGCAAGGAGGAGTTAAGATCTTATTTTGCTATCACCTCATCAACCAATGAAGACTTAGACCCATCAACAACTATAACACTATCATGACCAACCTCTTCCAACCTAACTCCTAATCTAGCCAATTGATGCATCTCCCTGGCCATCTCCTTATCATCACCATCAACATGAGCTAGGCTACCCATAGACACCCTACTCAAAGAATCTGCCACCATATTTGCTTTACCCAAATGATAGTGCACACTCATATCATTGTCTTTAAGAAGTTCTAACCATCTTCTTTGCCTCAAGTTAGATCTTTTTGAGTGAAGACATATTGGAGGCTCTTGTGATCAGTGAACATATTAACATGTACTCCATAAAAGTAGTGACACCAAATTGTTAATGTAAACACAATGGCGGCTAACTCTAAATCATGGGTAGGGAAGTTCCTTTCATGTATCCTGAGTTGTCTAGAAGCATAACTATGACCTTACCATTTTCCATCAAAACACAACCTAAATCGACCCGGGAAGCATCATAATGCACCATAAATCCCTTAAGCCCATTCAGTAGTGATAATATAGTAGCGGACAAAAGCTTGTCTTCCAATGTTTGGAAGCTCCTCTTGCACTCATCGGTCCACACAAACTTAACCTTCTTTTGAGTCAATTTTTTCATAGGGGAAGCAATGGAGGAGAACCCATTCACAAACCTTCTATAATAACCCACTAAGCCCAAGAAGCTCCTAATATTCGATGGTGTCAATGGTCTAGGCCAACTTTTAATCACATCAATTTTCTTAGGATCCACTTTTATATAACCCCCCAACACCATATGACCCAAGAATGCAACCACCTTCAACCAAAATTCACACTTATCATATTTGGCATACAATTCTCCTCCCTCAATCTTTGCAACACAACTTTCAAATGCCCTATATGCTCCTCCCTACAATTGAATAGATCAATAAATCATCAATGAAGACCATAACAAAGGAATCAAGGTAAGGTTTGAAGACCCTATTCATTAGGTCTATGAAGATGGCCAGTGCATTAGTCAAACCAAAAGATATCACAACAAACTCATAATGCCTATATCTAGTCCGGAAGGCCGTCTTGGGAATATCACATTCCCCCACCGTCACTTGATGATACCCGAACTGAAGATCAATCTTAGAGAAAAAGTTAGCCCCTTACAATTGGTCAAACAAATCATCAATTCTTGGAAGAGGATACCTATTCTTTATAGTGACCTTATTGAGTTGCCGGTAATCAATACACATTCTAAGGGACCCATCGTTCTTTTTCATGAACAACACTAGAGCACCCCACGATGATTTGCTAGGTCTAATAAATCCTTTTTTCAATAAATCTTTCAATTGTTCCTTTAACTCCTTTAGTTCCACGTGGGCGATATGGTAAAGGGGAATGAAGATATGTTGAGTATCGGGGAGGAGGTTTATACCAAAATCTATTTCCCTTTTGGGAGGAATACCAGGAAGGTCATTTGGGAAAACATCAAGAAACTCATTTACAACTGACACTGACTCTATGGAAGGGACTTTGGACTCCACATCTCTAACCCTCACAAGATGGTAAAGTCACCCCTTAGAGATCAACTTTTCGGCTTTAATAAAAGAAATAAACCTACCCTTGACCACCACATCTTTACTTTCTCACTCAAGGACAGGTTCATTAGGAAATTGAAACTTGACCCTACAGGTTCTACAATCAATAGAAGTATAGTAGGCATGTAACCAATCCAACCCAAGAATGACATCAAAATCTACCAAGTCTAATTCAACAAGATCACAAGGCAATAACTTATGCAAAATACAAATAGGACAACTTCTATAAACTTTCCTAGTAATAATAGAGACACCAATAGGAGTAGACACTTTATATGACTTATGAAACAACTCGGGGGCAACATGGAATATTTTAGCAACAAAAGGGGTAACAAAGGAAAGAGCGGCACCCGGATCAATCAAAGCATACACATCAAAGTCAAAGATATTTAACATATCGGTAACAACATTTGCACCCCAGCCCGTGCCATTATTTCTTAGACAATCCGCCTTCTTGTGACCAAGTTCCCCACATTCAAAGCATGCATTAGAACCCCTCAAACACAGGCCTCCATAACTCCTTCCATATTTAGGGCACATATCAATAGGAGCCACATCAGCAACACCTTGAGGCCTAGTGGAATCATTGGCAAACCCCCTACTAGTAGCATGAGTAGGCCCTTGTCCTTGAAAAAATCTAGCACCCTTTTGAAATTTACCCTCAAACCGAGCCCTCTTGGCCTCATGCCCCCTTTTCTTCCTCAAGTTTTCTTCCTCCATTTGCTCGGCATAGGTCATCAACCTAGACAAGTCCATGTCACTAATTAACATGGCAGACTAGGATTCTTCACTTACCAAGTTGGAGACCCTTATTATGAACTTATTCATCTTTGATCTAGGATCGGCTACTAAATGAGGAGTATATTTTGAAAGTTGATTAAACTTGAGGGCATACTCCCTCACACTCATATCACCTTGTTTCAAGTTCATAAACTCCACCAACTTAGCTTTCCTAAGCTCCAAAGGGAAAAACTAATAAAGGAAAGCTGATTTGAACTTCTCCTAAAGCACTATATTACCAACTTTCTTCTCACTCTTCCATTGATCATGCCGTATTTGTGCTACCCCTTTGAGTTGGTATGCCCCCAACTACACCTTTTCATTTGGCCCAATACCCATGATATTCAAGATCTTGTAGACCTCATCAATAACCTCTTATGGATCTTCATCCATCTCTGACCCATATAACACTGGAGGATCATCCACCTGAAGTCTCTTACCCTAGCTACCAGGGTAGCAGCATGAGGGGCTTGGCCCCCTTGGTTGACTTGATTGGCCATAAATTGGGCAAGCATAATGAGAGCATCCCAGACCTTACCATTGGTAGGTTGCTCCTCGGGAGTTTGGACCCTTCTTCCTCTAGTGTTTGGCATGATCCAGCATAGAAAAGAACAATTGTTAGGAGGGAAAAACTTAACACAACTCTATAGCATGACTTAGAACATAAAGAAGGGAAATATTTTCTAAAAAACCTCAAACCTAGGGCCTAGATGTGACAAGGCGCAAGGTGAAGCCGAAGGGACCCCAAGCACGCCTCTTAGAACATCATTACACATCCTTTATCATAGAAGCAACAAAACAAGCATCAAGATATAATAACATGGGATAACTGGGGCTAAGAGGAAAGCATTTTGATATCATAGACATCAAGAACAATAGAATCAAAGCTCTTAGCATAGGTACATAATATGTCCAACAAATACCTATAATACATAGATAAGAGCGGGGGCCAAGACAAAGCAACCAGGCTCACCCTCATAGTCAAAATAGATGATAAAGAAAAATATCTCAATACATAATAAGAGCAACATAGACTAGAGTATGTAGAGTACTCACCAACTAGCTTGAGTAGTATCGAACTAGCCACGTAGAGGAGGACGATAATCAACTTAGGCACCGATTCTTACATGTTGATATCATGTAGGTAAGTGTATATGTTAGTACGTTTGAATATGCTAAGTATGTAGGATGCAATGCAACAAGAATTTGACATCATAATCAGAATGCGTAACTATAGGCAATAAGCATAATTTCACAATATGATATGTATGATCAATGTATAAATAAAACATGTTTAAGTAGCTCATGCTCATATAGGTTATCATATATGTAGAAGAGACCAAGCCAGATTTCCAAGGTTCAAACCCATCAGTTGGTTGATGATTGTTTCACCCTATTATGCCGATGTGTGGTACAAACCCCTCAAATGGTTGATGATAATCACACCTTATAAGCATAATGGAAAACTGCAAACCTCTCACATGGTTGATGAGTATAAACACCCACCTCGGTTGATGAGTACAAAGCACCATCTTGGTTACCTGGGCTCTTGTCCCCCTGGATTGGTTATGGTCTAATGAAATACTTTATATAGAGTATATCATATACATAAGCTTATTTCATCATCATATGTCACCCGAATCGGGTATGGTCTAATGCAACACTTTATATAGAATATATCATATACATAAGGTCATTTCATCATTATGTAATCAATCATGTCATATCTCATGCTCTGGACCTTCAACTCCTCAAGAAACCACATCCGGACATTTTATCAAACACTTTGAGGGTGTGTAATGGTAGTATAAAACCATGAAATATAGAGATGAAATCATGCAAGAAAATCCATTATAAAACCATTAATCATCACCTTGCAACACCTTCAAGCAATATACATCAAAATCCCTTCTCAAATCTCGCAAAACCATGAAATATAGAGATGACATCATGCAAGAAAATCCATTGTAAAACCATCAATAAACACCTTGCAACACCCTCAAACAATATACATCAAAACCCCTCATCAAATCATACAATAGATCAAAGATTTATAGCTTATAACATAGCAAAATAGTCATAATTTCATAGAGATTTAACATAGTGTTCTGTGAATTTCATAATAAGCAAGTCCTATTTGTAAATCAACTTTAAATTATGCAATTTGAGTTAAAGGAGACTTAGGTATAATGGGTGAAAGTAACCTATGAAAGAAACCCACATACCTTAGCTTGGAGATGAACTTGGTGAAGATTGGAGATGGAGACTTGAAGCTTGAAGAAGAACCTTGAAGGAAAGCCTTAGCTTGGGATAAGGGTTTGGGACTTGAATTTGGGAGTGAAAATATGGCTAAGTGTTTTAGTGAGTATTGGGGAAGGTTTTGGATGATATGAGGGTGAAATAAGGCTAAGTATAGGTAAAAACACATTTAGAAACACTTAGGCCCAAGACACAAAAGCCTTGAACCGAGAGAGAAATCACTGGCGACAAAATACATAGGTTTGTGTCTGGATTACGATCTGGACCTATCGTGGAGATCAAATTAACAAATGTCTGTGATAGTTGCGTGTTGAGGTGCTGTCGCGAATTGATTTTTGATAAGAAGAATTATGAAAATTAAAATTGCTAATCATTTGCTCTTAAATCGGGGTTAGACCCTATTCCCCCTAATTTTGACCCTTAAACAAGAATATGAAGTCAGATTTTCAATATCATGCATAGATTTTGAGATATATGGAACTTAAAATTCCACGCATTCCGAGGCACATTTTAGGGGTCCTTTTGGGGTCGTTTCAATTAGCCTTACTCGAATGATAATGCACACTCATATCGTTATCCTTAAGAAGTTCTAACCACCTTCTTTGTCTCAAGTTAAGATACTTTTAAGTTAAAACATATTGGAGGCTCTTATGATTGGTAAAAGCATTAACATGCACCCCATACAAATAATGATGCCATATCTTTAATGCAAATACCACGGTGGCTCATTCAAGATCATGGGTAGGATAGTTCTTTTCATGCACTTTGAGTTTCCTAGAAGCATAGGCTATGACCTTACCACATTGCATTGGAACACAACCCAAACCAACTCTAGAAGTATCACCATGCACAACAAATCTCTCTAGCCCTTTTGGTAGTGACAATATAGGAGCAAACACAAGCTTATCTATCAATGTTTGGAACCTCCTCTCACACTTATCTATCCACACAAACTTAGCCTTCTTTTGAGTCAAGTTTTCCATAGGAGAAGCAATAGAAGAGAACCCATTCACAAATCTCCGGTAATAACTTGCTAAGCCCAAGAATCTACTAATATCCGACGAGGTTAATGGTCTAGGCCAATTTCTAATCATATCCATCTTCTTAGGATCCACCTTAATCCCATCCCCTGACACCACATGACCTAGGAAGACAACCTCCTTCAACCAAAATTCATAATTTTCATATTTGGTATACAATCTCTCTTCCCTTAACATTTGCAACACAACCCTCAAATAACCCATATACACCTACCAACTATGTCAATAGATCAAAATGTCATCAATGAAGATCACAACAAAGGAATCAAGGTAAGGTTTGAAAACTCTATTCATAAGATCCATGAAGATTGCCGGTGCATTAGTCAACCCAAATGACATCACAACAAATGCATAATGCTCATACCTAGTCCGGAAGGTCGTCTTATGAATATCGCACACCTTCATCTTAACTTGATGGTACCCGAACCGAAGATCAATCTTAGAGAAATGGCTAGACCCTTGCAATTGGTCAAACAAATCATCGGGGCCATGCAATAAGGGGAAATATAAATTGGTTAAGTATCAGGAAGGAGGTCTATAACAAAATCTATTTCCCTTTTGGGAGGAACACCAGAAAGGTCATTTGGAAAGACATCATGGAACTCATTTACAACCGGGACTGACTCCATGGGAAAGGTTTTTGACTCCATATCCCTAACCCTCAAAAGATGATAAAGACACCTCTTAGAGATCAAATTACACGCTTTAATACAAGAGATGTACCTACCTTTGACCACCATATCTTGACTCTCTCACTCAAACATAGGTTCATTTGGGAATTGGAATTTGACCCTATAGGTTCTACAATAAATAGAAGCATAGTATGCATGCAACCAATCCATCCCAAGAATGACATCAAAATCAACCATGTCCAACTGAACAAGATCACAAGGCAACACTTTATGCAAAATGCAAATGGGACAATCTCTATAAACCTTCCTAGTAACATAGATGCACCAATAGGAGTAGACACCTCATATGACTCACACAATTATTTGGGTTCAACATGGAACTTTTTGGCAACAAAGGGGGTAACAAAAGAAAGAGTGGTATCTGGATCAATCTATGCATACACATCAAAATAAAAAAATTTAAACATATGACAAAGTCAGGCACCTCATCAACTCCTTGCCTCCCATGCAAAGCATAAAACCAGTTGTGTCATGGGGTACCATCTTGTCGGCCACCTCTCTCCAAAGGAACCGCATTATACCTTGTGAACGAACCTCCTTACCATTTTTACAATTTTGAGGGAAATCCAACATCTTATGCCCAACTTCTTCACACTTATAACATGCATTAGTATCCCTCAAGCATGGGCCTCAATAAACCCTACCATATTTCGAAAACCTACCATTAGGAACCATACCTCCAACACCTTGAGCCCTTAAAAAATCATTGGCAACCCTCTTTTGAAATGCATAAGAAGACCCTTGGCCTTGGTGGAACTGGCCACCCCTTTGGCTTTGGAACTTTCACTCAAAATGAGCCCTCTTGGCCTTATGACTTCCCTTTTACCTCAACTTTTCATCCTCCATTTGCTCGGCATAGGTCATCAAATGGGACAAGTCCATATCACTAATCAACATGGTGGATGGGAACTCCTCACTCACCAAGTCAAAAACACCCATCACAAATTTGTTCATGTAGACCTCGAGTTGGCCATGAAGTGTGGAGCATACATTGAAAGTTGGTTGAACTTGAGGGCGTACTCCCGCACACTCATAGACTCTTATCTCAAATTCATAGATTCCACCAATTTAGCTTCCCTAAGCTCAAGAGGGAATAATCGATTAAGAAATACCACCTTAAACGCTTCCCATAGAACCACATTGTTGACTTTCTTATCCTCCTTCTATTGATTGTACCATATTTATGCTACCCCTTTGAGTTGGTAGGCTGCCAACTCCGCCTTATCCTCTGAACTCACACCTATGATAGCTAAAATCTTGAACCTTATCAATGAACTCTTGAGGGTCCTCACTCACCATTGACCCATCTAATTTTGGGGATTCATCCTCATGAAATCTCACATTTGAGATACCGGTGTAGGAGTATGAAGGGCTTGGCCCCTTGGTTGGCCTGGTTAGCTACAATTTGTGTAAGCAAATTGAGAGCATCCCGAAGCTATGCATTAGTCGGTTGCCCCTTGGGTGTGTGGGCTTTTCTCCCTCTCATGTTATGTATGATCTGGTATAGCAAAGGATAATCATTAGGGAGAAAACCTTACCGCAACTTCTATAGCATGACATACAGTAAGAAGAAGGGAAACATTTCCTAAATGCCTCATAACCTCTTGCTCATAGTTGTTGTGCACAACATAACTATGAACAAGAATCTAATCAACACAATGTGTTGGACTCTAAGGATCTAACAACCTAGTGCTCTGATACAGAGTTTTTGATGACCCAAGCCTAGGGCCTAGACGTGACACTGTGTAGGGGGAACCCAAAGGGACCCCAACATAGCCTCTTAACATATCATTACACATCCTTGGTCAGGAAGCAATAAGATATAATAACAATAAAGTAAAATAAGGATAACAGGGCTAAGGGACAACATTCATATTATAATAACAAGAGTCAAGAGAAAGTCAAACTCCTAACATTACACATGACATATCTAAAAATACTTGTACTACATAGATAAGAGAGGGGACCAAGATAGGTAACCGAGCTCACCCTCATAGTCAATATTTACATAAAAGAAAGGTAGTTTTATAACATAGCATGATATCATAAGCAACGTCCCCGAAATGGAGGACTTATCAACAAGCTTGAGTGGAATCATACTAGCCATGTGGATGGAGAAGCTCAAGTGGGGCTCTGGTTCCTACATGGTGGTATCATGTAGGCATAGAGTATATGTTAGTATATTTAAAGGTACTAAGCATGTAGGATGTAATGTAACGAGCTCCATAATCAAAATGCATAACATAGGCAATGAATAAGCATATAACAATATGGTATGTATGAATGATGCTTGAAGTAAAACCATGCTTATATATAATATTATGAGTTTAAGGAGTGACCATTATTAGTGCAATCCAAGGCCTACCACCTCCTTGGAGAGATGCATGAGGTACAAACCCCTTTATGAGGTTAATGAGGTACAAAGCCCCTAACATGTTGATGAGGTATAAACCCCTAAACATAGTTGATGAGGCACAAACCCCCCAACATGGTTATCAAGGTACAATTCCCTTGACATGGTTTCACGGTCCTACCACCTGCTGAAAGAGGTGATCAAGGTATAAACCCCTCAATAAGGTTACTCGAGCCTACAATCTCCTAAGTGAGGCTTGATCATCCCTAACACTATAGAGATAATACCATGTACATACATTTCTTTCATCATCATATACATATATTCCTTTTATCATCATAAAATCATTCATCTCATAAGATATGCATTGGATTTTTAATTTCTCAAGAAATCATAACCAGACATTTTATCAAATACTTGGTAGGTATATAGTGCTAGTGTAAAACCATGCAATTCAAGAGTGAGATCATGCAAGAAAATTCATTGTAAAGCCATCAACAGATACTTGGTAAGACACTCAAGCAATATACATCAACATCCTTCATCAAATCTCACAATACATCTTAGATCCATAGCTCAAAATATGCTAAAATAACCATAATTTCATGAAACCCCAACATATTGTATGGTGCAATTCATAATAGATAAGATCCATGAGTAAATCAACTTTAAATCATGTAATTTTAGGTAAAAGAAATCTTGGGCATCATGGTGAAAGGAACCCATGAAAGAAAGTCACATACATTAGTTTTGGAGAATAGCTTGATGAAGATTTGAGATGGAGACTTGAAGCTTGAGTGAGAACCTTGAAAACCGAATGAGTTTTGAAACTTGAATTTGGTAGATGAAATATTGGCTAAGTGTTTAAGTGAGTATTTGGGAATGTTTTGAATGATATGAGGGTGAAATAAGGTTATTAATACACATTTTCATGCATGGGAACACTTAGGTCCATGACCTAAAAGCCTTGGATCGAACTTGAAAACTGGGCAAAATTTGTACGGAGGTGCGCCCTTAGCGCGTCGAGTGTGGAGCA
>DF361710.1:27713-43299 GCA_000787875.1 Solanum virginianum
CGAACTTGAAAACTGGGCAAAATTTGTACGGAGGTGCGCCCTTAGCGCGTCGCGCTAGGGGCGCAAAAACTTCACCGAAAATCAATTTTTAGAAAAATGAAATTGCAATTCATTTGCTCTAAAATTGGGATTAGACCTATTTCTCACTCAATTTGACATCCTAAATAAGAATAAAAGTCAGATTTTTGATATCATGCACGAATTTTAAGATATATAGAAATGATAATTTTGAGCACTTTTGAGGCATATTTTTGAGTACTTCCTGGGGTCATTTTAGGGAAGATAAGGTGAAGATACTGAGCCTACAAAATAGGAAGAGTTTGAAGCTGCTTTCTTTGACAATTTCTTTCCCCAAGAGTTGAGGGAGGCGAAGGTTGATAAGTTTGTGAACTTGAAGCATGAAGGGATGACAGTTAAGGAGTATAGTCTTAAATTTACTAAGCTATCTAGATGTGCTCTGGAGATGGGCTAAGACATAAGGGCAAGGATGAGGAAGTTTGTGTCTGGCTTGGGCAGACATGTGTAGAAGGAGTGCAAAGAAGCCTTGTTGATCCCAGACATGGACATCTCTAGGATTATAATATATGCCTAACAAATAGAGGAGGGTAAGAAAAGAGATAGAGAATAGTAGATGAACAGGAAAGAAAAATTAGCAGAGCATGTGCCTAATCTGCTGAGACATAATAAGGGTGACAAGTCCTACTTTCAGAAGAGATCTTCTCATCATGCACCCTCTGTAATAAGTGTGCCCATCCAACTAAATGGGTATGATTAGAAGTCTTATGGTAACCAAAATTATAGGGCTCAGGGTGCTCAATCTCAAGCTAGTGTGTCCTAAGGTACAAAGGGAAAACCACCTTATGACAAGTATGGTAAACTCTATCTAGGTGAGTGCCATGTGGGTAAGGATGTTTGTTATTCATGTGGACAGACTGGTCACTTCTAGTATGAGTGTACGAAGAGGAGACAAGGTGAAGGGAGCAATAGAGCATAGTCCTCCGTAGTATGCCCGACTGGCAGTCATCAAAGGGCTACTATTATGGGTACAAGAGGCGGGACAAACCTTCTTTATGCTATTAGTGATCGTCAGAATCAGGAGGCAGCATAAGATGGTGTTACAAGTATGCTTTGAGTCTTTATTTTTGATTATTATGCATTGCTTAACCTGGGTGCCACTTTATCTTTTGTGACTCCCTTTGTGGTTGGTAAGTTTGGGATTCTTCCAGAATGTTTGCTTGAAATTTTTGCTATTTTCGCTCCTATTGGTGAGTCTATCTTAGTTGAGAGGGTTTACATAAACTGTGTAGCATCTATTTATCATAGAGATATCTTGGCTAACTTGGTAGAATTGGAAATGATTGATTTTGATATGATACTTGGCATGGATTGGCTTCACGACTATTATACCTCTATTGATTGTAGAACCCGAATTGTTAAGTTCCAGTTTCCTAATAAACCTATCTTAGATTGGAAGGGGAGTTCTGTTGCACCTAAAGGCAAGTTTATCTCTTATCTTAGAGCTAGAAAGTTGATCTCCATAGGTTGTATTTATCACCTCGTACGAATTAAGTCTGATGATATTGAGTCTCCTACTCTTGAGTCAGTCCCAATTTTGAATACGTTTCTCAAAGTGTTTCCTGATGATCTATGTTGTGTTGTCAAAATACATCTGATTTGATGCCTAAAACAAGGGATTTTGTAAGTTCTTAGTGCAACTTTTTATTGTTTTTATGTGTTTTGTGTTTGTTTTTGTAGAAAATACAGGTTGGCTTAATTTTTGGGAAAAGTAGCAGATTTTGCTGAAATTGAGGTTGTACGAGACCCACTATGAGTAGCAGCTCAAGTTATGAGTCATAGGAAACCACCATAGTGATTAACAACTTCCAAAAATCAAAATCTGAGAAACTGAAGTTCAACCATACGAGCCCAGGGTACGAGTCATAGACCAGACAACAACTCATAGCATGGATCATAGTAGTCAAATCCAAAATGCCAAGTGCTGACTACGAAAGCCTAATTATGACTCGTAGGTCACCCTACAAGTCATACCTACGAGTAGTATCTGCTGCCAGCGGGAGTGTCTATTTTATTTTAAGGGACATTTTGTAAATAGTATAAATAGTTTATGATAGGTGTTTTTTAGAGGAGATCTTTAGAAACATCAGTAGAGAATTATTCTTAGAATATTGTACAGAAAAATTTCTAGGGTTTAGAATAGACACTTAGGTTTTCACTTTGAAGACCCAATTTGGGGATTTGAAATCACTTGTAATCAAACTCCATTATTCAAGCTTGTGATTCCAACATTAAGGAGGTTTGGTTCTTTATTATTTTTGGGTAATCTCTTAACCATGTTTATTTTATTCATTGTTTGTGATTTTACCCTAGCCATGAGTAGCTAAACACCCACAACTTGGGGTTGTGGGAACCAGAAGTTGCTAGCTTCTAATAACCCAGATTATTTGCATTTCTTTGATTAGATATTAGCATGTATTATCTATTTCTCTTCATTTTGAATGTTTTTTGGTGGTGGCCAATAGCAAACCCTGCCTAGTGTCATGATCCCGACCAAGGTAGTGATGAATAGGAAAAGGAAAATGGATGACATGATTCGATTGATGTGTTCTCACTTAATCAACCAAACCAGATCAAGGAGAGGTTGACTGGGGAAATGGGTAATGGTTAGTTAGCACACCATGGTAGCCGACCAAGTGCCATGGTGAATTCCACCTTCACCCTAACCAAAGGGCTAGAAGAACCTAAGTTACCATCCTACATGCTATGTCTCAAGTAGGGTTATGTTATCTGTGGTATTTAAGTTAGTGAATTATAGGGAACACAATTCCCGAATTGCTCTCTAAATTGGTTGTCTCTTGGCTTTAGTAGTATAGTGTTTTTCTTTGTTTCTCTTTAAATTGCAAACCGCCCCTCTACATTTTAGAGAATATAGTCGATTGGTACTTGAAATGATTGATGGTGAGTCAATTTGGTCAAACCCCACATTCCTTGTGGATTTGACTCTATCCTCTGGTTAAGGTTTTACTTGATAGCGACCGCATTACTGTTTGAACATGAACATCAAAATTTATGGCGCCATTGCTGGGGAATGCGGCTAGGTTTTTGATGTGACCTCATAAATAGTTAATGTAAATGTTAGTTTCTACATTCTCTTGTATTTTACTTTTTTTTTTGTTTTTGTTTTTGTTATTTGGTTTGTATTGCAGGGTGTATTAGGTTTATATACACAACACAAAGGGCTAACACAATCCCTTAGTTCCAATCAACTTGAAGATCCACCGAATTGTGAGAAGAATGGCTTAAGAAAATTAGGACATCACAATTGATGAAGATATTGGTCAACATGATGAACACGTGGGTAGAGATGAAAACCCACCTCAAAAAGGGAGAATAGGCCACATCATATGGATTTCAACGAAAATGCATATGGTTGAAATCAATATAGGTTGAAGCCTATGACCATGGATATCATAGGAGAGATAGCATTGCCACCACTATCAGCTGACACTAAGTTCACCGTGTCTAGTGGTCTCTTACAAATGCTTCAAAATCATGGTTTGTTTATGGGGCTACCTTCGGAAGATCTATTTAGTCATCTTTATAATGTTGCAGTTTTTTTGTAGGAGTGTGATGGGTACACAAAATCTCTTAATAGATTCTATTGGTTTACGAGTGTTCCCTCTATCTCTGATAAGAAATGAAATAATACGGTTGTCAGAGCTTCCACAACGTTCAATCACCAGTTGGGCCAAGTTACAAAGAGCCTTTTTGAAGAGGTATTTTTCTAGGTCCAAAAGGCTCAAACTCAAAGATTAAATCAACAACTTCGAGCAATTTCTGGGTGATTTGATTATTACTACATGAGAAAGGTTCACCAAGTTCTTGAGGATGGTTTCAGATCACAAAATTATTGATGATTCCTTAGTGTAGTCTTTTATCGGGCTCTTGACAAGAATAGTCAAGTTTGTGTCGATACCATCATGGGAGAAATATTTTTAGATCAACCTTTTGCACGAATCGCCAAGAGAATGGAGCAAGTGGTCAAGAATAATAGTGCATGGTGTTAAAGAGAGAGAGGTGCAACTAAAACTTTTTTTGCTGTGAAGACTAATACTCAGCAAGGTAAATGAAGAGATCATGCAACAACTTGCTTAACTTCGCACACATATGGATTTGGTGTTAAAGCAAAACCAATAAAGTGTTCATGTGGTTACTCATAAACCTCCATAGGCTCCTATTTATGAAGAATCCTTCTTTGACGAAGATGCTTACGTTGTGAGTAATCAAGCGTCGGGTTTCCAAAGCAATGCCCAAAGGTCCAACTTGGACTATTAGCAACAAGGTTCTAAAAATCAAGGTCAAAACTATAATAGAGAGGGTACATATAGAGATAACTATGGTAGCTATTATGAAAGAGAAAGAGTATCGAAGGCCGAGTGGGGGCGAAGAGATGGATATAGAAATGGTCCCTATGTGCCTCCCCATAATCGTGATACCAGATCAAGCAACTCTAGGATTAAGAAAATATTTGCCAAGTTGTTGAAGAAGGCCAACAAACAAGAAAAGAATCTGAAAGTAATAAAATCGAATATTTCTAGTATCAACCAAAAGATAGAGTCTCATTCGGTGGCCATCAAACAATTAAAGTAACAATTTGGTCAAGTGTCTTCTCAATTGAACTAACTCGAAAAGGGAACATTGCCAAGTAATACAGTTCAAAATCCAAAGAATAATGGGCATTATATGGCAGTTATGACAAGAAGTGGGAGGAGCACCATAGATCCCCCAATGTTGGTGGTTAATGATGATGAGGGTAAAAAGGGTGTTAATGACAAGATCGAGATTGAGGAAGAAGGTTTGACTAGTAATGGGATGAAAAGTGAAGATGCAAAGAAGTAAGAATAAACTGAGGTTATCCCAAGACCTCCACCTTTTTTCCCTAAAAGACTCAAGAAAAAGGAGGAGGATGGCAAATTCGGATGCAAAGCGAAGATGCAAAGAATCAAGAAAAGATCGAGGTTATCCCAAGACCTCCACCTCTTTTTCCCTAAATACTCAAGAAAAAGGAGGAGGATAGCAAATTCAAACACTTGCTTTCTAGTTAAAGGAATTGTCCATTAACATTCTCCTTTTTGAGGCATTAGAGAAGATGCCCAAGTATGCCAAAATATATGAAGGATATGGTCACAAAAGAATGCGCGGTGAGCCAAGACCTTTCACAAGAGCTCTAATAATGTAGTGTCATCATGACCAAATATCTAGTTCAAAAGAGGAAAGATCCCATTGCATTCACCATTCCTTGTACTATTGGTGATATAGAGTTCGCAAGGGCATTGTGTGACTTATAAGCAATCATAAATTTGATGCCTATTGCCATTTTAAAAACACTGGGTCTTGGCTCTCCTACTCCTACTAGGATATGGTTACTCATGGCGGATAGTACAATCAAGAGGCTAGAGGGAATTCTCTTTGATTTGTTGGTGAAAGTTGATAAGCTTATCTTTCCAGCATATTTTGTAATTCTTGATTATGTAGTTGATTTTGAGGTCCTTATTATTTTGGGAAGACCATTCTTAGCCACCGGGAGAGCCTTGGTAGATATGGATTTCGATTAACTCAGGTTTATGATCAACAAACATAGAGGTTCTCTTTGATATTCGCGAATCCCTGAAACACCCAGATGAGTTTAAAAGTGAAGTATGGGCTATCAAGGATTTCTGATGATTGATGATGCCTAATTCAAGCCACGATGTTAAACAAAATGCTTCTTGGAAGGTAACCAAAGTATTTTTCATGTTTTTGGCTTGTTTTGAGTTTATTTTGATTGTTTGAATTACTAGGTAATGGGTGGATTTTGTTTTGATTTTTGTAGACATTGAATCAGTTATGTTATTTGAAGATTGGTGTATTTTGAGATGTGGTTTGCAAGTTCTAATCAAGTAATGTTTGAAGAAAATAACATTTGAAGCAGCCTCTACGACCAGGCCTACGAGCCATAGTGGACACTACAAATCATATGATGCCTCGTAAACGGTAGCGGTGATTGTTTTAAAGTTGACACTCCCACTATTAGCCAACATTACACTTTGTAGTCCAAGCTACAAGTTGTAAATGGAGTTCATAGTACCCAGGTAAGATTTCAAATTTTTCCTAAGTGTTAGTGTCTGCTACGAGACCAGGACCTATGGGTTGTAGGAAGCGCTACGACTCATAGTCGGGGTCTCGTAGACCTAACTCAGTGATTTTAAAAGTGAGCCTTCTTTGTTATAAAAGGGATCAAAATGAATTTTGACTCCAAAACACAAACCTAATCCTCAAATTTGCTCCCAAAATATTTCCCAATTGTTACGATCTCTTTTTTCAACATACCCACTTTATTTTTAGGCAAATATTTTAGCAAAGCATCCAACACCTAGGGTTTCAACTTCTCTTTCTTCTCATTGTGTTTAAGTGTTCATCATCTTCTCAAAAGGTATGTTTTTTGGTTAAATTTTGCACACATACTTTAGTGTCCTTTGGAATTCTCATATGATTGTGTGTTTGAAACTAGTATTCAGAGTACTCATGAGAAAGTTGGTAAAGAAATGAGAATTAGGGTTGTGTCAGTTAGAATTCCCTAAAGTTTGTCCTAATTGTGAGATCACTCATGTTGGTTGGTTGTGATGATGATATCTTGCCATATTTAGTGTTGATCACATACATGCAATGAATCTGTAATGGTTGATTAACTGGTAGATTCATGGTGGGATTGAAATTTTATTATTGACATAGCTTTTGGGTTAAAAATAGTCGTTCGAGAAATTCTTTATGTGAGTGTGGATCCAACCCTTTGAACTTCCATGTTTGAGTGTTAGTACCATTGTTGTAAGTTTTAGGATTGAAGATCTTTGGAAATTCTCAAATGTGTTGGGACATTTTTGTTTGATTTTTTAATTATGAATATAATTTGTGCATTAAGTTTGATTAGTGTTGATATGCTTGGGTAATGGGTGTATTTGTTTGATTGTTATCTGTTGTTATAGATTGCTTCTAATGTTGTTTGGATTATATGATGTGGATTATGGTTTAGGTTATATTGTTGAAGACACCACAAGTGACTGATGTTCCCTGCTATAAGGGCTACCCATGACTCGTAGAAAGACCTACTAGTCACAGTGGCCCCTCGTAGGGAATAACAATTACATATAGTCCCTTAACACTTTCCATAATAGAACCACCTATAGGTCATAGTGTCCAATACGAACGGTAGTGGTGATCTCGTGAACATGCCTTGTGTTTTATAACGTTACTGGAAATTAGTACGAGCCAGCCTACAACTCGTAGTCTCCACTACGAGTCATACCTGTGCCTCATACCTATTTAGAGTTTGATTTTTTCACCTTGGACTACAAGGACATAGTATGACTCGTAGGTCACCCTACGAGTCATACATGTGCCTCGTACCTACAACCTGCAACTGGGGCAGTGTTGAATATTTGTGTGTTTCCCTTTTTGTTTTTGTTTCTTTTTGTTTCTTTCTTTGTTTTTTATGGTTGCTTTGGTGCTTATGGTGTAAATCTCAGTATAATGCATCCAAAATACAAAAATGCTATTAGGGCTTTCCACAGAAAGTTGATTGATGAGGCCTCAGATACTGAGTAGACGGAGAGACCAAATGAGGTCTATAGGGTCCAGATTGACCCTGATGCATAGGTGCCCTTGACGAGGACTAGGGCTGCACAAACTCCCCTAGAAGTTTAGAGCACCTCCCAACTATGAAGAGAAGGAAGATGGAGATGAGTCCAGGAGCAGCTCACCATAGATGACTCTCACACATACTGAGTCAGATTATCAGGAGGCACCACAGACCTAGCAAGAGGGTCAGTCCTCGATTTCCCTATCTGTCTCAGCTATTGATCCTCATCATCACCGATGGGGGATCGAGGGCATGTAGGAGATCTACAATAAGGGACTAGAGCCAAAGGGACAGAAGAAGCCTGTTAGACAATTTCATGAGGAGTCCCGATTGAATGCCTCAAGGTTGAGTTGAGTTCCTACTTTGGAGGCGGAGATCGATAGACACAGGCTCCGGTAGTTATCAGAGCAGCTGGGCAAGTATGCCCTGCTTATGGTCAAAGAGTTCTACGCCACATATGCTGCTACCATCCTCCAAGATCTTCCTAAGGGGAAGAAGGGGATTGATCAAACCTAGTTGTCAGAGCTCTTAGTCCATGGTCAGAGAGTGGATATTTCTGAGGAGACCATCATAAAGTTTGGGCATAACTACAGGGTGCCACAACACACAACTGAGTACGACAAAAAAAATATAAGATGAGGCATGCTGTGATCAGAAGAATGTGGATTTGAAGATCGAGCTCCTCAGATGGGTGGCGAGTTAGATAGTAGAGGGTGATGCCGAGTATGTATGGGTCACCACACACACCATGCCCATAGAGAAGTTCCACCTATCCTTTCGTGCTAAATTCTAGTGGGCCATTATTTGTTCTCACATTTGGCCTATATTCATGGATAATTTCATCACCTTGGAGCGAGCTATGTTACTAGCTAACATTTTTGCTGGCTATGAGATCGACTGGGTGTGTGTCATGGCTGAGTAGATTCATGAGTCCATGATCCGAATGAATACCTCATTCTTGTTTCCTATTTTTATACACAAATTATGCAATGAGGCAGTGTGCACATCTCTCTCCACATAGACCCATACATCGAGGCCCTTCACACTATGGATCCTAGCCTGATCAAGGCTAACGAGAACCTAGTGGCCCACTAGAGAGTAGCTACTCCTCCCATTCCTAAGCCATTACCTCACGGGCCAGCTACTCTGATAGTTGGTAGCCATGGAGGAGCTGAGAAAGGCTCTGGAGTAGCAGCGGTTACATGGAGCTAGTACATCAAGTTCAGCTGCAACTTAGGCTACCCAGGAGGAGAGAGCCACCCAGGACCAGAATGATATTGGTGCCTGAGAACCATATGTTTGATACTTTTGACCCTCGTTCTTGGTACTATTTTTTTGATACTTTGTTCTTGTTACTGTGTTCTTTGGACAATTTGTTTTTTCTACTATTTTTATAGATGTTTGGTTTTTATTTACTATTTTGGATGCTTGGTTTTTATTTTAGTTTTATCATACATATATATATATATTTACTTTGAGGACAAAGTATCAATTTTTGGTGGGGTATGGGAAGTTATAGACTAGGGTGAAGTCTGAGTAGCATCTAGTCCATAACTATCCTATTTTTGATATCCCAAGGTTTTCTTCCCATGTTTCTTTTTCCTTATGGATGGTTTTACTTTATGTTGAACCAGCATGTTTAGGTGCTGTAGATAATTTGTAGATATATGGCGATTAATAATTTTGGCATGTATATAGTCTTGAATGGTTTTATTAAATATTTTGAAAAATTGGTACCCATAAGAAACTTTTGCAATTGTTGGTTACTTTTGCGATCTTGCATGTGATTGCTTTGACAATATTTTTTCTAATGAAGCGAAGGCATGTTGATACCTAAAGCATGATCTGTGAGTCTTTGTTGGTTATGTATGCAATGCCATGTGTGTGAGAGCTAACTTTGTCGTGTTCATGCATTGTATACTAATCCAGAACTTGCCTTGTTATTCTAAGTTGGACGGGAGATTATGTGGATTAGGAAAGGATCTTAGGCCATTGTTCTTTAATTTAGTCCACTTTTGCCTAAATGACCTACAAAATGAAGTAGTTTACCCTTTGTTCCAAAAGTTTGAACCTTATGTGTACCCTTTTCTTTCTTGATATCTAGCTAGCCTAGCCTTGTTTAGTGAAATGCATTACTATTGGCCCTGGTGTGTCCTTGAACATGTGAACCTTGATTGAGGCAAGAAGCCTAAATTGAGGATGGCTACTAAAAGTGACCCTGGTTTAGGGAATGGATATTGTGTACTTTACCTCATGCGAAAAGCCTAAGTTGAGGGTGTCCTATGTTATGGTATAGTAGCAAAAATGAGCTGATTAGTTTGGAATGAAAGAAAGAAGAGAAAATCATGTGCCGAGTGAGAGAAAGAGAAGAAAAATTGCCTTAGAATGAAAAGAATAGCAAAATAAATTCAAAAATGAGGCACAAGCTGAAAAATGAAAAGAAAGTACCCAAAAAAGATTGAAAATGGAGTATGGGGGAGGAAAAAGTGAAAATGGTTGAGTTATTTAGGTGAAAGTGTCAAAAAACGTGGTTCTAGGATAGCTTTTAGTCACTAATTGCCCAAAATACCTTAATAAAGCCCCATGAGCCTACTTTTCAAGCCTATGAGTCCTAAAGTGATCCTGATCTAACTAGTCAATAGTTTGGGTAGTGAGTATATGGGAAAGTCAATGGTATTGGTCATCATGCATGAATCTCATTTGCGAGAGTGAGTATTCCTGCACAATCCCTCAATCATCTTTGATTGCTTATTGAGTGAAAAAGAGGGACTGCTTTTCTGTGAAGGCATTTCCACTAGATAATCCAATAGTAGGTAAAACTTATTAGATACCATTGACTTTGGTATCTAATAAGGTTTACAACCCACTTTTAAATGGAAAGTTTGACACAATTGGTTTTTTTTTTTAGAAATTAGAAGTAGTTAGTAATTCATAATCTGGCATGTACAGAATGAAAACTTCATTCTTGATTCTATGAGAATTTTTATGAAAGCCTTTCATTTACGCATAGTCAGCATATGACTTGTTCAGTGACTGTGAATTGTTGATGCCCATTAACTTATCATAGTTGGATTGTCAAATGCATCAAGGTGCCATGGTTTGCTTGGTAGCTACATAATCAAGTTTCAAAATGATAGTTGGGAACCTGAGCTAAAATTGAGAGAAGTATATGTCATTAGAATGATTGTTGTATATTACTTATTGTCTATTTAGATCGACTCGTTGCTTGAGGACAAGCAACACTTCTAAGTTGAGGGTGTTGATGTGCTATCAAAATATAACAAACTTGATGCCTACAACAACGGATTTTGTAAATTCTTAGTGCGACTTTTTATGGTTTTTATGTGTTTTGTATTTATTTTTGCAAAAAATACAGGTTGGCTTAATTTTTGGGAAAAGTAGCAGATTTTGTGGAAATTGAGGACCTAAGACACCCACTACAATTCATAGGGGATGACCGTAGTTATTAACAACTTCCAAAAATCAAAATCTAAGAAATTGAAGTTCAACCATATGAGCTTAGGGTACGAGTCGAAGTCCAGACCACGACTCATAGAATGGATCGTAGCAATCAAGTCCAAAATGCCATGTACTGATTATAAAAGCCCAATTATGACTAGTAGGTCACCCTACTAATTATACCTACGAGCCGTATCTAATGACAACTGCATTTTCTATTTAATTTTAAGGGTCTTTTTATAAAAAGTATAAATAGTTTATGATAGGATTTTTTTTAGAGAGATCTTTTACACATTAGTAGAGAATTGTTCTTAGAATATTGTAGAGAGAAATCTCTAGGGTTTAGTATAGATACTTAGGTTTTCACTTTGAAGACGTAATTCGGGGATTTGAAATCACTCATAATTATTATTCATGCTTGTGATTTCAATATTAAGGTGGTTTTGTTCTTCATTGTCTTTGGGTTATCTTTTAACCATGTTTATTTTATTAATTGTTTGTGATTTTTTCCTAGCCATGAGTAGCTAAATCCACACAACTTGGGGTTGTGGGAACCATGAGTAGCTAGCTTCTAATAACCTGAATTATTTGCATTTCTTTGATTTGGTATTTGCATGTATTGTTCGTTCCCTTCATTTTGAATGTTGTCTGGTGGTTGCTAACACCAAACCCTGCCTAGTGTCATGATTCCAACCAAGGTAGTGATGAATAGGAAAAAGGAAATGGTTGATAGGATTTGATTGATGTGTTCTCGTCTAATCAACTAAACCTGAACAATAAGAGGTTGAATGGGACAATGGGTAACAGTTAGGTGGCACACTATTATAGCTGACCAGGTGCCATGGTAAAATTTGACCTTCACCTTTACCAAAGGGTTGGAAGAACCTAAGTTACAATCCTGCATGCGATGTCTTAATTAGGGTTGTGTTATCTAGGGTATTTGAGTTAGTGAATCATGGGGAACACAATTCCCAAGTTCCTCCCTAAATTGGTTGTCTCTTCTCTTTAGTAGTATAGTTTTTTTATTTGTTCCTCTTTAAATTGCAAACCCTTTACCCTCATCTAGAGAATATAGTCGATTAGTACTTGAAATGATTGTTGGTGAGTCAATTTGGTCAAATCCCGCATTCCCTGTGGATTCAACCCTAGCCTCTGGTTAGGTTTATACTTGATAGCGAACGTTTTACTGTTGGAGCGTGAACATCAATCTACTTGGAGTCCCTTCTGATAGGGAGATTAACTTTGGAATTGATGTTCGCCCTAACAGCCGGCCTATCTTAATTCTACCTTACCAAGTAGCCCCTGTTGAATTGAAAGAATTGAAAGAGCAGTTGAAAGACTTGCTAAAGCAAGGTTTCATAAGACCTAGTGTTTCTCCTTGGGGTACTCATGTTCTATTCGTGCATAAGAAAGGTAGGTCTCTCAGAATATCTATGGACTCTCCCTAGGATGAATGATCTATTTGACCAACTTAAGAGTACTTCTTGCTTCTCCAAGATAGACCTCAGATCGGGTTACCATTAGTTGAAGGTGAAGGAAAGTGATGTTCGAAATACAACCTTTAGGACAAGGTATGGCCATTTTGAGTTCTTTGTCATATCATTTAGGTTGACTAATGCACTTTCAACTTTCATAGATTTCATGAATAGAGTATTTATTCAATATTTGGACATGTTCATGATCGTATTTATTGAGTGACATCATGGTGTATTCTAAGGATGAAGAGGGGCATGCTAATCATCTTAGAGTTATTTTGCAAACTCTCAAAGACCATGAGTTGTATGAGAAGTTTTCGAAGTGTGAGTTTTGGCTCAAGTCTGTGGCCTTCATAGGTCATGTTTTCTCGGGCGATGGTATTCGAGTGGATGTCTAGAAGCTTGAATTGGTTAAGACCTAGCGTAGACCAACCTCTTCCACTAAGATATGGAGTTTCTTAGGATTAGCAAGCTACTACCATAGATTTGTTGAGGGGTTTTCTGCCTTTTATGCACCATTGACCAAGCTAACATAGAAAAAGGTCAAGTTTCAGTGGTCTGATAGATATGAAAAGAGCTTCCAAGAGTTGAAGACTAGGCTGACTGCCACCCCAATTTTGACTTTACCCGATAGGATAGAAGACATTATGATATACTGGGATGTATCCAGAATTTGATTGGGTTGTGTGATGATGCAAAGAGGAAAGGTGATAGGCTATGCTTCTAGTAATCTTAAGATCCATAAGAAGAACTATCTGGCTCATGATCTCAAGTTGGCAGCACGGTGTTTATAGTCAAGGTTTGGCGCCACCATTTGTATGGAGTGCATGTGGACGTGTTCACTAACCACAAGAGTTTGCAATACGTAATCATTTAGAAGGAGCTCAACCTGCGGCAATGGAGATGGTTGGAGTTGCTCAAGGATTATGACATGAGCATTCTCTACCACCCAGGTATGGCTAATATTTTTGTTGATGCTCTTAGCAGGTTGTCTATGGGTAGCACTGCCCATGGATTACAAAATCTTTCGTCCCATCGGGCAAGGTTAGGACTGGTGCAGTAGTCAGTCTAATATTTAATTCTTGTAAACTTTTATCACATTCATCGAACCATTGAAACTTGTCCTTTTTCTGAGTCAACTTAGTCAATGGTGAGGATAAGGAAGAAAATCCCTCAACAAATTGGCAGTAGTAGCCTGCCCACCCCAAGAAACTTTTTATGTCAGTTGGAGAGGTTGGTCTGGGCCAGTTCTTAACCGCTTCAATCTTTTGAGCATCTACTCTAATACCATCACCGGAGACAATATGGCCTAGGAAAGCCACAGACTTAAGCCAAAATTCATATTTTGAGAATTTTTCATATAACTCATGGTCCTTAAGTGTTTGGAGGACAACTCTGAGGTGATTTGCATGCTCGTCTTCATCTCTTGAATACACCAAAATATTGTCAATGAACACAATAACAAGCATATCCAGATACTATTTGAACACTCGATTCATCAAATCCATAAAGGCTGCAGGTGCATTTATCAACCCAAAGGACATGACCAAGAACTCAAAATAGCCATATCTAGTCCTAAAGGCTTTCTTTGGAATGTCACATTCCCTCACTTTCAACTGATGGTAACTAGATCAGAGGTCTATCTTTGAGAAACAAGATACGCCCTTAAGTTTATCAAACAAATCATCTATCTTTAAGAGAGAATACTTGTTCTTTATGGTGACCTTATTCAGTTGTCTATACTGAATACACATTCTGAGAGGTCCATCTTTCTTATGCACGAATAGGACCAAGGCACCCCAAGGAGAAATAATCGGCCTTATGAAGCCCTTCTCTAACAAATCTTTTAACTATTTTTTCAATTCTTTCAATTCAGTAAGGGCCATTCGATAAGGTAGAATTGAGATGGGCTAAGTATCAGGAAGAACATCAATCCCAAAGTCAATCCCCTTACCAGGAGGGACTCCGGGCAGATCCTCAGGAAACACTTCCAGAAATGCATTCACAATCGGGACTAACTCAAGAGCAGAACACTCGACATCCTCAGATTTAACTTTTACAAGGTGGTAGATACACCCCTTAGCAATCATCTTTCTGGCTGTAATATATAAGATAAACTTTCCCTTAGGTTTTATGAAATCACCCTTCCACTCTAGAATCGGTTCATTCGGGAATTGGAACTTAACAATTCAGGCTCTATAATAAATGGAGCCATAATAGGTGTGGAGCCAATCAATGCCAAGGATCAAATTAAAATCAGTCATATCTAACTCAATCAGATCAATGATAGTATCCCTACGATGGATGGACACTACGCAAGCTCTACAGACCCTCTCAACTCGAATAGACTCACCCACGGGAGTAGAAACATCAAAAGGTTCAAGAAGACTCTTGGGAGGTACTATCAAATCTACCAGTCACATAAGGAGTTACAAAAGATAATGTGGCACTAGGATCCATCAAAACATAACAATCAATGGAAAAGACTCGAATCATACCTGTCACAACATTTGGGGAGTTCTCTTGATCATGTATGTCACGACCCAACCTATGGGCCATGACTGGTACCCAAAAGGGGCACCCAGACAACATTTCCAAAACACACTCAAATATAGACTTCAGATATTTTACAGAAATTTCAGTAGAGTTTCCTCTGTTTTATTGACTAGCCACCTGAAATAGAAAAGCCCAGCCAACCAACAGAGAGATCATCGATAAATGCAATGGAGGTTCTAAGCTTGTACGCCAGATCCTGCGGGCATAAAACACAGCCCCCGAAGAAATGGGGGTCCGTACGAAAGACGTACCAAATATGTAAAGCAGAAAGCACATGTGAATATCAACATAGTAGACTGAACATAGACATAAGAAGTTCATATAGTTATTAGGGGCAGAATGATCATAGATATAGGGTGTACATTTCATTCTCAGAATAGCAAACAGAACATGGACATAGGTT
>DF361709.1:9371-47770 GCA_000787875.1 Solanum virginianum
GGATATACTAATTACACGTAAACTCCTTATACATGCACATGCATACAGACACATTCCTAGTCGCATTACTCAATGTATATCATCACTCAGTCATAAGTGAAGTACCATGAGCAAGGAAGGTAACACAGTACCAATCAAATATCCATTAGTCCTAAAATCAAATAACCGCAGTTACAGCAAAATAACTATATGCAACTCATAACCAGTCTTAACAGGCTAAACTTGACAAATACAAACTTAACAGACCAAAATCCAGCAATTACAACATCTAACAGGTCAACCACAATAATATGACACTTAACAAATTAAATTCTAGTAATTATGGCTCTTAATAGTTCAATGACAACAAATACGACCTCGAAGTATAATTATAGTAGATAATGAATACATCAATCACAAGTTTGCCCAATATGTCAACAATAGTTCTGTCAATCCTAGCTAATCAAAAGTACAACAACCAATTAATATATGACATCATATTAATATATCAGTCCCAATGGGATCCTCAGTAGGTCAAATAATCACCCTACCAGCCCAGATAATAAAAAACCTAGCAGAAAATAAATAGATTAGTCACATATGCCCTCAACATGCCACATATATCCGGGCCCTTCCAAATAATATTTGCATATTCTAACTTAGTCTAACAAGAAAGGAAAACCTAGCCACCTGGATGATGATCACACGCGCTCCTATCCAATTCACGAGGGCTATACTCCTTTTCGTGATCTCAAAATACTGCCAAAATGTCAAAAATATTAACCATAGCACCAAGATAGTCATTTTGACATTAAAATCATAGAAAATAGACTTAGGTCACATCGGGTCAAAAAGTGGGTCTGCAACAAAATTTTTGAGACAAAATTTATATAATATTCTCCATACTTCTCTGAGCCTATACCTGAAATTTGAATTTGATCCGAGGTCTAAAACAATATAAAATAGCCCAGAATTGAAAAATATTTCTTTTAGGTAACACTATATATAACAACTAGTTTAACCTCAATTTCCTCTCAAACCAAGCAATTTCAGAAAAAGTCATAAACACACTATGTGCGCCTCGAAAAGCTCTTCAATTTAGACTAAAATTTCACTAAAAATTGATTCAAAATGATTGAGTTATCGCAGTCTAAATTATCTAAATGATACAAAGACAACAACAACAAAAATAACATTTTCACACCAAGTGGAGCTCTATCAATTAATTTTGACATTACCACAATGCCACGACGTGCGTCTCATAAAAACACATAGAATAGACCTAATTTCACCAAAATTTGACTCAAAATGGATAAGAAATTGTATGTCAAAAATTTTAAAACTCTTAATATTATACAATAGCAAAACGGCCAAATTGTACATCAAGCGACACACCAAAATCAATTTTCGACACTCCTACGATGTTCCTCTCAGAAGAATACACAATTTTGCCTTTTGAATCATTTAAAACAATCAAGTATGACTGTCCAAAGTTGTCCCGTTGAATTGTTGCATTTTTGAAAAATTTCCAGATATATACCTTTTTTCTCTAGCCACCTGCCATGTGGCACTCTCTAGTTTAAACACATCACCTATGCCTCCTTTAATTTTTAATAATTTCTCAAAATTAATTTTGATTGTCTGACCTTATCTAGAGATGATAAAATACAAAATATATATGAAATCTGATCTTAATAATTTCTCAAACTTAATTTTGATGATCTGACCTTATTGGGAGGCGATAAAATATAAAACATACATGAAATGTGATCGGAGAGGGTTTAATATTGGAGATGTGAATCATTTGGGAGTTGACTTGGTGAATAATGCTTAAGAAAAAGTTAAAAATATCCAAGCTAAGCTCTTAGTAGCCTAGAATTGACAAAACAAGTACGCAGATCTCAAGGTTAGAGACATGACATTTAGGCTGGTGAGCAGGTTGTTTTGAAAGTACTCCCATGAAAGGCATTATGACATTCGGTAAGAAGGGAAAGCTCAGTCCTCTTTATATTGACCTATTTAAGATCATTGATATGTAGCATAGTGGCTTATAAGTTGGCTTTACCAGTTTTTTTGGAGCCCATTCAATATTTCATGGATGTATTCTGAAATATACCATAGAGGTGGAGATGACATTATTAAATAAGACTCAGTGTTAATAGACATAAATCTCAAATATGAGGAAGAACTAGTTATAATTCTTAATCGGGATGTCTACAAGTTGAGGACTAAGGAGATTAAGCCAATGAAGGTCCAATAGGAACATTTTCTGGTTGAGAAAGTGACTTAAGAAACCAAAAAAGATATGCAAGATAAATATCCATAATTTTTTGCCAATTTAGGTACTGTCTTATTCTTAACTTAACCCAATGTTTTTATTTGATCACTCAGGGATGAGTGATGGGTAAATTGATATCAATTATAATGACCTGACCCCATCATTATAGGTAGGTTAATAGAGAAGAAAATTGGATCAAAAAATTTTGGGTAGAAACTTGAAAATTTTTAGCTTAGGACAAATTTGGACGAATTCTAGGTCATATAACCTCTAGGGAAATCTGGTAATGGATTGAGGATTGATTTGTAATTTTGATCTCGTGGATTAATAGTCAAGATGAAAGGAGCCAGTTGTTAGGCCCCGTATGTCCTCAATTGGATCGATTAGAAAACGTTTAGGATCAAAAGTGAAATTCTTGAAAGTTGTAGTTCTTGAAGAAAGTTGGTGTTGTCCCACAAGACTTGTGCTATATTTTGGTTGGAGCAAGTGTGGTGTGGACCACACTTGGCAAGTCTTGGAACATTTATAAATAAATATATACACCTATACAAGATTATCTCTTCATTTCTAAACCTTTCCATACTTAGAAAAAAACATCAAGGGCAAGAACAAGGAGAGGCTTTTGCGTTTGGGGCAAAAAAATCAAAATTTCCTTTTCTTCATTTCAAAGCTAATTTAATGGTATAAACCTACTATTTTGAGTCTTCCAAGCAACTTGGAGTAGTGATTGAAGCAAGAAAATATTTGGTTGCTCACTTTTGGAACCTTAGCCAAGTTGAAGGGTTGAAGTGCTAAGGTAAGCATTTATCTTGTTTTATGTGTGATTAAGGTTGTATATATGTTGTAGTGTGCTAAATTGAAAAAAAATCATGAAAAATAGCATGTTAAAAGTGAGTTGTGTATGTTAAGGTTGGGGGCGAATTTGGTAAGTGCTGCTGAATATTTTGTAAAATTGGGGGCAAACTTGGAATTTAAGGCCCAAAAAGCCTTTAGCTAATCGTTTGGCGTTATTGTGAATTGTTTGTAGACATTGGACACCCAGGAGCATAGGTTGGATCGGGTTGCTTTTGGATTAGTTTGAAGAAGCAATTGAGGTCAGTCATTTCAGGCAGGTTTGGGGACACAGGTGAGTCTCAGTACTCGGGTTGCATTTGAATTAGTTTGAAGAAGTGATTGAGGTATGTAAAGCATTCCATTCTTTGTCATGACTTAGTTAAGCGTAGGAAAATGATACAAGTCTCGAAAGATCCCCTTTTCTTGCAATTTGGACTTAAATATGTTTTATCTTTGTTCTTTGACATTCTTATGAAAATTAGTCATAACCTTAACTCTTGTGTCTTCGAAGTTCATAAATGGTAAGAATATGAAAACTTTGACAAGTTTGAAAGACTTGATGTTCTAATAGTTTTAAAAGTATAAACGACCGTAACTTTTGATAGAAAGCCAAAATTGCCTTAAAAACCATTTTGAAACATTTCATAGTAGTTTGTATGATCTAGGATAAGTATGTTCCTCCTAAGTCGGGCTAGTTCGGGTTCTCATCGGCCATGGGACCCGCGACACCCTTGTAGGCAAATCTTGGTAACGTTAAAAGAATTTAGAATAAATAATATTTTAACTTGGAATATCAATATTTTACTGATCTTTTAGACTTACGATAATAATTTTTTTATGCATATGATTACTCACGACTCTACTCGTGCCTATTATGACATCATTCACCGATTCTCAAGCCGGTTATTGTTATGCGCATTATGATATATATATATATACACATTCTGGTGTTGGGCTGTATACGGCGGGTCGGTTTGCCCATGGGCCAGCTTTGCTTAGACTAGAGTTATAAGGCGCTAGGATTTTGATATGTTGGCATCATGACTTGTGGGTGTAGTAGTCTTCCCTGGCTCACTTATCGGCATGATGCCAATTCTATATTATGACTTGTGAGTGCAGTGGTCTTCCCTGGCTCACTTATTCTATGTTTATATTATGTGATGGAGATTTCAGAGATTTGAACATTCTGGCGATATGTGGTGGACGACATATGTTTTGGAGGTCGCCACTCGTTCTGTTCGTTAGGCATGATTTAGGAATTTTTGCAAGTAAACACTTTGATGTCTTGAATATGCATTTAACTATTATATTTGTGTCTTGATTACTACTCTGATTTATATTTTGTACTTTTTACTTTACATATTTGGTACGTATTCCGTACTGACCCCCTTTGCTTCGGAGGCTGCGTTTCATGCCTGCAGGTACTGACGTATAGGTTGCTGATCCCCCAGCTTAGGATTCCCACCTATTGTCTGAAGTGCTCCCTTTGCTTCGGAGCCTACGTTTAGTATATACTCTGGTTTAATTATTGTGCATATACATTCATTTGAGGGTACGACGGGGCCCTGTCCCATCCTATGATTATGTTCGTTTGTCTAGAAGTCTGTAGACGCCTATGTATGTGGGATGTGCCCATTTCATATGACTAGACATGTATGATATGTATGTTGAGCAATTATAACCACCATGACAGCCTTGTCGGCCCGTATGTATATATATGTATGCTGTTCTGCTAGGATATTTCTATTGCAGGGTTATTTGGGATAGTATGTAAAACAAAGGAAACTCTGCCAAAATTTTTGTAAAAAAAAAGACATATGCTATAATCTAGCTTTATATTTGTGTCTGAGTGCCCCAATCGGACACTAGTCACGGCCCACAGGCTGGGTCGTGACAGAAGTGGTATCAAAACAATTCGTCCTCAGAATGTCCACAGACCGTGTCTAGTAGAGTCTTCTTTATCGGTGTGTCATACACCACATCTACAAACAGGAGGCTACAGGGCATCTGGACACGAACTCTGCAATGTCCTTCTTCATGCCACCCTACCAAAAATACCTCTTATAGATCTCTATATACTTTTGTTGCATATGAATAGAGTATCTAGAATTATGTGGCTCAGCTAGGATCCTGTCTCTAAGGCCATCAACACTCGGTACACATAGCCTATCTTGGTATCTCAAGACTCCATCTTCCCCTTTTGCAAACAGTAATACTTTTTGCTTCTGAACATCTTCTTTCAACTGAAGAAGGATAGGATCCCAGTCTTGCTTTTCTTTCACCTCCACCATTAAGGATGAATCTACCTCATTTTTTTACAATAGCACCTCCTTCGTTAGATTCTTCAATCTGTACTCCCAAGCATGCAAATTAGTGCACTTCCTTAGCTAATTCTTTCTTTCCATCCTCAATGTGTGCAGTACTCCCCATGGTCTACCTACTAAGAGCATCAACAACTAAATTAGCCTTACCTGGGTGATAGAGGATGCTCATATCATAGTCCTTCAGTAGCTCCAACCATCTCCTTTGCCTCAATTTTAGCTCCTTCTGGCTGAATACATACTACAAGCTTTTGTAGTCTACAAATATTTCTACATGCCCACCATAAAGGTAATATCTCCAGATTTTGAGAGCAAACACCATATCAGCAATCTCAAGATCATAAGTTGGGTAGTTCTTCTTATGAGTCATAAGCTGTCTAGAGGCATATCTATCACCTTGCCTCTTTGCATCAATACACATCCTAACCCTACTCTGGAAGCATCAAAATATATGACAAAGCCATTAACTCCCTCAGGTAAGGATAAGACTGGAGTTATGGTCAGCATAGTTTTCAACTCTTGGAAACTCTTCTCACAGGCTTCAGACCATACAAGCGTAACCTTCTCCTGAGTTAGCTTAGTCAAGGGAGCTGAGATAGAAGAGAACCCTTCCACAAAATGCCTATAGTAACCTGCTAAACCTAAGAAACTCCTTATCTCTGTTGGAGTTGTGGGTCTTGGCCAGTTCTTTACTACCTCAATCTGTTGGGAATGAACTTGAATGCCTTCACTAGAAACAATATGACCCAAAATTGCCACAGATACTAACCAGAACTCACATTTGGAGAATATAACATACAACTATTTGTCCTTAAGGGTCTGAAGGATAATTCTAAAATCGACAACATGTTCCTCCTCATTATGAGAGTAGATCAGGATATCATCTATGAACATAATGATGAACATATCTAGGTATGGTCTTAACACCTATTCATAAGATCTATGAAAGTCGCTGGTGCATTTGTCAGCCCAAATGACATGACCAAAAGCTCATAATGACCATAGCTAGTTCTGAAAGCTATCTTAGAGATGTCTTTTTCTCTAACTTTAAGTTGATGGTACCCAGATCTGAGGTCTATTTTGGAGAAACAAGTAGTACCCTGGAGTTGGTCAAATAGTTCATCAATTTTTGGAAGAAGATACTTGTTCTTTATGGTGACCTTATTTAACTGACGATAATCTATACACATTTTAAAAGAACCATCCCTTTTACGCATGAAAAGAATGGAGCACCTCATGGTGAGATGCTGGGCCTAATAACACCCTTATCTAGGAGGTCTTCCAAATGTATTTTCAACTCTTTTAGTTCTGAAGGAGCCATACGGTACGGAGAAATAGATATAGGCTGAGTATTTGGGAGGGTATCTATCCCAAAGTCCATCTCCCTATCAGGAGGGACTCCAGGTACATCATCAGGAAAGAATTTTGGGAACTCATTCATGATCGATACTAACTGAAGAGATGGTGTTTTGACACTAGGATCTTTAACTCTGACTAGATTATATACACTCTTTGAAAATTATCTTTCTGGCTTTGAGATATGAGACAAATTTACCCTTAGGAAAGAGTGAGCTACCTCTCCACTCTAAGAATGGCTCATTAGGAAACTGAAACTTGACCACCCTGGTTTTGCAGTCTATGGAGGCATAATAAGCATAAAGCCAGTCAATGCTTATAATGACGTCAAAATCTACCATGTCTAACTCAACTAGGTCAGCTAAGATATCTTTATGGTAAACTGACACTAGATAACCCCTATAGATTCTTTAGGCTAGAATAGATTCTCCAGTAGGAGTGGAAACACTAAAAGGCTCAAGAAGATATTCTGGATCGATCCCAAACTTCATGGCTACATAGGGAGTCGCAAATGATAATGTGGCACCTAGGTCTAACAATGCATAAACATTATAAGTAAAGACTTTGAGCATACCAGTGACCACATCTAGTGAGTTCTTCTGCTCCTGTCTGGTGGCCATGGCATATAGATGGTTTATGCATCCGCCTATCTTTGATGTTGCACCCCTCTGAACTGGCCTACCCTGTGGCGCTGAAGAAACTGACTGAGACTTATTATCCCTGTTGTTCTGCCTCTCTATAGGACAATCCTTCAAAAAGTACCCCACTTGACCACACCTGAAACAACCATTTGTGCCCACAAGGCACTCTCCTAGATGAGACTTGCCACACTTACCACAAACTAGATAACAAGTCTATCCTTAAGCTATGCTCCCTTGTGACTGGCTGCCCTAAACCCTGCAGTTCTGTGATCCTTTCTCATTCCTGACCCTCAGTGAAGATGTACTAGCAGATGATGGTGCTGGTCCAGATATCCTAGGCTGAAAGGGTAAATGATTAGCATTTCTAGCTCCCCTCTTGCTTGTCTCTTACACTGATGTCTTGGCCTTTTTACTTCTGAACTCCTCCCTATACTGTATTTTCTCCTCCTCTACTTGTTGCAAATAAGTCATCAAGCAAGCTATATCTATTTCCCCAATCAGCATAACATTTCTACTATCTCTCTTAGTCATCCGAGAGAGCCCTGACATAAACAAATCCATCCTAGTGCTTATGTCCACCACCATAGTTAGAGCATAACAGGATAGCTGAGTGAATTTAAGGTTGTACTCCCACACCCTCATAGCTTCCTATTTCAGATTCAAAAACTCCCTCATTTTTTCCTGCCTCAACTCTCTAGGAAAGTACTGTCCCCGAAAGGCCTTCTCAAACACTGCCCAACTCAAAGGTGACGCCCCTTCTGCTCTACCTCCTTTTCACATATCAAACTAGAGTCTAGCTACTCCTTTGAGCTAGTAAACAGCCAACTTAACCCGCTCAGCATCACATGTGTGCATAACTTGAAATACTTTCTAGAGCTCCCTGATAAAGTTCTTAGGATCCTCCTTCATATTAGACCCCGTGAACTCAGGTGGGTTCATCCTCAGAAATTCACAAACCCTAGTAGTATTTGAACCCTCATTCTAGCCATCTCCCTGTCGACCTTTCTGTGTAGTGACCGTCTGTGCCAAAGTCTGGATGGCCTGGCGGAGCTCAATATTAAAGAAGTCCGCTTGTGGTGGCTGCTTGGCAGGCATAGCTGGACCTCTAATTCCTTTAGGAATTGGCTCAGGATGGTTTGTATTCTGCCTAGCTGGGCATCCTCTACCCCTGGCTAGTTCAGAGGCTCTACATAGAGGCATGATCTGAAAAACAAGGCAGCGTGAACGCACGAATTAGAAAAGACTTAATAGAGGTAAACTCTAAAGCACGATAGGGAATAACAACTGACAGTGACACTTCCTAATGCCCTGTAGCCTCCATATTATAGGTGTGGTGTGGTTCAAGCCAATAATATAGACTCTACTAGACACGGTTCCATAGACTCCCTAGGACTCTTACTCTGTACTCTGATACCAAGTTTGTCATGCCCCGAGTTCACACCCTAGGCGTAGATGATACCAAGAATCATTTCTGGTCCCAAAAGAACCATTTGCCCTAACTACTTTACTCAGCGGAAGACTTAAATGATAAATAGAAGGCTTGAATAATATAAACTAAAGATACTGCAATATCTGAATAAACTGAATAGTAGAAGTGTCTCAATAGTAACAGAAAACAAGAACTGAAACACCTGTCATATAGTCCATGGAACCTCTAACTAGAATAATCTGAAATAACTACTGGGACAGACCCATAGTAGCTAGTACTGAAAAGAAATACTAATAAGAAAACATAGATAATGACTTCAAAGCCTCTGATTGAGAAGAGGCCTTACCAATAGTTGGATGGATGGCTGATCCTTAATGGAGCATCTGCTGAGGAACTCTATCACTTGCGTCTGCATCATAAAATGATATAAGTTCAAAATATGTCAGTATGTGAAATATACGGTATGTTTAATGGCTAAAGCGGAAACTCAGGATAAGGCACTATGCTTAAAGTAACTAAAACATGTCCCAAAATAAGATAGTATAAGCAATAAATGCAATACATGCTGAAAATACAACATATGCTATAAGTTTGTATATAGAAACTAGGTTGCTTTAACTTAGGGAGTTGCTCAAACTGACAATCACCACTATGAGCTTCGTGATGATACAACGTCTTGCCTACACTGCTAGAGCCGTCCCATATTTTGCCGGGGTAAGGAACAAAAACTAAGGAAGTGGATCCATCCCAAAATAGGGTCATCTCAGTGGCAATGAGGAGTTGTAATTTTGGTACAATCCTATCCAACACTAGTTACATAGTTTATAAGTTCAAGTTATTATTACGCTCACTCATATCGGTGCTCTACTCCCAAAATAACTTTTATAATGCTCAAACTTAAAAGAATATTCTTGCTCAAAATATTACTTTCTTCTCTTTGAGATTTAGTTCAACTTTAGCTTTTATTAAACTTTTCTCAACTTAGCTCTTCTCTTTGACTGAATTTTTATCAATACAATGGGTTTCAAAACATAACTTTGTTACTTCAGCTATCTTGTAAATATAGAAGCTTTTAGTACTCCTTATGTTAACTCAAAACTATGAATGTAATAGCTTTTCATGAAATATATATGAGGCTCTCATAAATACAACAATAATTGTAAATCTTATCTCAATAGCTTAACATAGTACTAAAATCAGTAAAGGCCATGATTTTTATCAAGAAAAAATGTATGAACAAGTATTTTGATGAAATTAACTAGTAATGGAGGAAAACTGATTTCAACTCAAAAGTTTGATTCTTGGGTAGGGATTTGTAGTCAAAGATACTAAAATATATGTAGGATAACTTTTGGAGGACCTCACATACCTGGAGAATTAGTTTCTTGAAAGAATTGAAGAGGATTCTTGAATGCCCTAGCTTTTGTTCCTTTGAAACTAAGTTCTGATTTCCTAGAGTATTTTGAAGTTAATGATATGAATACTCACTTTTAAGGGGTTTAATTAGGTGCAAACTGACAAGTTTATGCTTAAAAGGGTGAGAAAAGTCAAAAATACCCCTCTTTAAAATTGCAGGTCGGGTCGTCTCTGGGACCCTCTACGACCCGTAGAAGCTTCTACGGCTTGTAGGGGACCTCTTGTAAACTTTATGACAATTTTTAGGATCTCTGGAACTTTCTACGAGCCCCATTCTACGACTCGTAGAGAGTTCTACGACCTCTAGATGGGTTCGTAAAGTCTGGGGCTAAAAAATTGAAGTTCTCTGACTTTTTCCACGAGATAGCAATACAGGTCGTACTCCAATTTACGACCCGTAACTGGGTCTTAGTCCTCAGTAAAACAGTCATAACTTTTGACTCCCTACACCAAATGAGGTGAAATTGGTTCAAAGGGATTTCATTTGGTATGTTATGAGACTTCTAATTCTTTATGTGCTAAGATTTATGGACATTTAAAATTGACCCTTGCATAATCTAAGGCTAGAAACTCATTTTATAGGGAAGTTTTGAATCCGACTAAGTGTCAGAGGTCTCTTATGATCCTAATACACTTCCCACGTATAAGAGTGAGGGTTAAAACATAGGTACTTATGAGGATAGAGTTATGGGGTGTCACATTTCATCTTTGTACATGGTATTTAAACTATATAAATTTATTTTGTTTGTCCATTCTACTTGGTTTTATTATTCTAACTTTTTTATTTTTCAATTGCTATTTATGCCAATTTATTCTTTTTTTTCTTTTTTTTTTTTTTGTGCAGAATGTTACAAAAAAAGAATTTGCCGATGGATAAGGGACAGTGCGTTAGCTACTTGTTCATGGTGAACAACACAGGATCCCTTGCATTTGTATTTTTCTAATATTTGACATAAAAGTCAAATCTACTTTTATTTATTTACTTTGCTTAGCTGAAATGTGCACAATTTCGTAGGTATGTGGATCATATTTTTGTCTCCATTGATTTAACTCTTTTTAAATATTTTAACAAAATGTGGGTCTCGCCACTTTCTTTTGCAGTATTTTCGTTTCCTCCTCTTTATTTTATCCCTCGAAACTTCTCTTTAGTTGGTTCATTTATGGCAAATTAATTTTAGATGCAATTATTTTAAAATTATATAATAAGCTTGCCTCTTTTAATTTTAGATGTATCATTATAATTATATTAAAATTATTATAAATCATAATAATTAATAATTTAAAATATCTAAAAATTATAAATATGAATAACTTTCTAATTTTTATTATATCACGTTATATCACATTAATTGAGATGAAAATAAATATTAAGCCCACAAAAACTTAAAATATCAAATGATTCATTTAAATTATTGGGGTCATGCGTAGCACAGGCGTCCTTCATCTAGTAAAAAGAATAAAGAAGAGTTATATTAACTGTATTATATTTTAATTAATAAGAATTAAAATTTTTAGATGGTGCTGACAGTGACACCAACCTACGCATTGAACGAATATTTATTTAATAGATAACCGTTACTATATCTTAAACTTCTAAAACTAACAGTAAAGAATAAAACAAAAGATAGAAGATAGGACGAGTAAGAAGGAACCAGAAAACTGCCGAAAGCTTTTCTCGAATAGAAAATATGTTGCTAAATTACAAGAGAAAAAATAGAGTGTATACTTACTCTGTATTGATAGACTTCTACTTCTAATATACCTCCTACAAATAGTTATTTATTCCACTAAACAAACTCCTAAATTTACTCCTAAAACTCCTAATCCTCAGCCTCTTTCTGAGACAATTATTTGATCAGGGAAATGCAATAAAATAAATAAGACAGTGATTGCACTAATTTGCTACACTCCCCCTTAGTGCAAGCTCACAATCAATGACTCCCAGACATCTCGAAAGTATTGAAACTTAGACTTCTCCAAAGCTTTAGTGAATATATCAGCAACTTGAGCGTTGGTGCGAACATTTATCAGTTCAATCTCTTCACTTAAGACTTTCTCACGAACAAAGTGACGAAGGATCTCAATATACTTCGTTCGAGCATGAAAAACTGGATTTGATGCAAGTTTGATGGCATTTTCATTGTCACACTTGATTTGCACAACATAGTCTACCTTATGGAACATGTCTTTAATCAACCTTTTCAACCAAACACATTCTTGTGCAGCCATGGTTGCTGCAGTGTATTCATCTTCAGTGCTAAACAAAGCAACAATGTCTTGCTTCTTGCTGCACCAAGAAACCACTGCTGCCCCGGTACTAAAACAGTAACCAGAAGTCGAGCGAGGATCATTTGTATCACCTGCCCAGTTTGCATTAGGAAATCCACTCAATAAAAAATTTGCACACCTCTTGTACCAAAGTCCATGACTAAGAGATCCCTTCACATAACGCAAAATCCTTTTCGCGGCATCTAAATGAGAAGTTGTTGGATTGTGCATAAATAGAGAGATAACACCAACAGAGTATGATATTTCTGGCCTTGTGATGGTCAAATAGATCAAACTTCCAACTAGTTGTCGGAACTTTATCGCATCCTTTAAAGACTTGTCTCCATCCTTCTTCAACTTGAGATTCGGTTCCATCGGAGTAGTCTTTTCTTTCGACCCCCCCATGCTAAAACGTTGTAATAAATTTTTTGCATAACCTTCTTCAGACACAAAATAGCCTTGAGCTAATTTTTCCACTTCCAAACCAAGAAAACATCCAATCTGCCCCAAAATTTTCATTTCAAAACGAACAAACAGTTCATTCCTTAAATTAGAAATTTCTGATTCATTCTCTCCAATTATTATCATATCATCAACGTATAATAATATAAGGAGATCTGCCTTTGATTTTAGCTTTATAAATAAACTAGAATCTGAATCAGAAACTGTAAAACCACAAAAAATTAGGTATTGAGCATCTTTACCATACCAAGCTCGTGGTGCTTGCTTGAGGCCATATAAAGCTTTCTTCAAACGACAAATATGATTTGGAAATTGCTTAGAGACAAAGCCATAAGGTTGCTCCATAAATACTTCACGATCAAACTCTCCATAAAGGAATGCATTCTTTACATCAAACTGCCACAACTTTCAACCTTTGAAAGCATAAGTGACCTTATTGTCACCATCTTCGCCACCAGACTAAATGTCTTCTCATAATCCAGTCCATAGTTTTGAGAAAATCCACGAGCAGCTAGATGAGCTTTAAATCTGTCTATGGTACCATCTGATTTTTTTTCAAGCGAAATACCCATTTGCGAGTGACTGGAGTGCATTTTTCTGGTTTGGGTACCAATTCCCAAGTTTCATTCTTGTCTAAAGCTTCAATCTCTTCTTGCATTGCTCTTTCCCAATGTGGACAGCCCTTTGCTTCGTCATAGGTCAATGGTTCTTCAGTAATTGCTGCTCCTGTAAAGAAACATGAGGTCACAGAATAATTTTTACATTTGACCTCGTAATCGTTTAGGTAGTCTGGTTGTTTTTTCTCTCTTGTTGACCTTCTCACTGCTTGTTGTTCACCATCTCCTTTCATTGATGTGTTCTAACTTGGAGATCCAACTTCTGAAATGTTATAATTTGGAGATCCAATTTTTGAAATGTTCTGATTTGGAGATCCAACTTCTGAAATGTTCTGATTTGGAGATGTCTCTTCACTACTAGGTGATGGCACATTTACTTCAGGAAATAAATGTTCCAAGTTAACCTGATTATCACCCAAAACAACAACTTCTTGAGTAGGGAATAAAGATGACACTTCATCAAATACCACGTCACTAGATATGGTGAACCTCTTTGTCGTCAGATCCATGCATCTCCAGCCCTTTCTATGAGAGTCCTAGCCACCAAATACATATTTTCTTACTTTCGGATCAAGTTTGGTTCTATTTGTTTTTGGAAACATGAACATAACAGATAGAACCAAACAATCGAAAATAGTTCACATTTGGCTTTTGACTATATAAAATTTCAAAAGGAGATTTCTGTTTACCTGGCCAAGGAGGCAGCCTGTTTGTCACATGGCATCCACATTGAATAATGTTTGCTCAAAGCTCTCAAGGAAGTTTCTTGTCATGCAACCATGAAAGAAAACTGAAGTAACATAAGCAAGCTTCCTTTCCATAACTCCATTCTACTGAAGAGTATCTGGACAAATCATTTGGCGAAGAATTTCATTTTCATGACAGTACTGAAAGAAGTCATCTGACATATATTCTCCACCATTATCACTGCGGAGACACTTTATTTTCTTCCCAAACTTATTTGCAACAGCATCTTTGAACTCAACAAACTTGGATAATGCTTCACTCTTTTCTTTCAAAAATTTCACCCAAGTGAACCTTGAGTGATCATCCACCAACACCAAAACATAGTGATGCCCGCTATAACTTGGTGTTCTTATTGGTCCCATCAAGTCTATATGAACAAATTCAAATAACATGGTTCTCCGATTTGATGATCTTTTGAAATGAAGATGGTGATAATTGCCATGTTAGCAATCTTGAAAAATCAAGTCTTCACATACATTCTTCAATGTTGGCAAGCCATCTACCAACTTTTTAGAAGAAATCTGCTGCAACATTTGGTAGCCTACATGACCCAGCCGAGCATGCCAAATCCCCTCATTATCTATTTGGCTTGTCTTCTTCACATAAGCTTCACCTGCCGACATAACAAACAAGGAACCTTTTCTTTAGCCAGTAAAAATAACATCAACAAATTTTTCTTTTACATTTTCAAGTACTTTCACATCATTAGGACCAAAACAATACATATTTTCCAGAATCAGTAATTTGAGGAACTGAGAGTAGATTTTTCATCAAACCTGGAACATGATAAACATCCTGCAACTTGATTCTTTTGGATTTATCACTAGCAACCTCAATAATCACAACACCTTCTTTTGCTATTGGATATGTCGAGTTATCTGTTGTGATAATGACTCGATCTTCATGATGTTCTCACATCTCTGAGTATAGAGAATCATCTCCAGTTACGTGATGAGAGCACCCTGAGTCAACAATCCATTTTTCCCGCTTATTGTTGTTGACATAATTGACAAAATCTTGTGCTGACTTTTGTTCAATAGCTTGGACGCTGAAACATTGCTCCCATTTCATTTGCTCATCTCCTTCATTAGTGCACGCAAAATTGACTTTGGAAAGTTTTACCCGATAATATTTCTTGATGTGCCCAATATTTTCACATCTGTAGCATTTTTTGTTATAGTGTGGATTTCTCCGTTTCTCCGTGCTTATTTCTTCTTCTTTATTTTTGTTCCAAGTTGATGGATTCTTTTTGTTCAGCTTTCCTTTTGAAAATAGAACATTATCAAATTCAAGATTCTTAGCCATTTGTTTAGCTAAAGCTTGTTCTTTAGAAAACATGTTCTCCAATTATTCAACAGATGGTTGTTGCTGCCATCCTTGAATAGAATTGACAAAAGGACCATACTCCTTTTTCAATCTACGAGTAAGATAGCGTTGGAGGCGTAGCTCACTAATCTTCTCTTCTGGATCAATCTCTGAAATTCCAGCACATATACTTTTAACTCTTAAAAAGTAATATGAGATGGACATACCTCCCTGTTGTAATATTGCCAACTCATTCTCCAACAGTTGCAGCCTTGTTGTATTTTTCTTGGTAAATAGCCTTTCGAGCATATCCCAAACTTCTTTTGGAGAGTTAACATCACAAACATGATCTATAAACTCCTTCCTGATAGAAGTCCTCAAAGCAAAGAGTGCGTTTTAGTACTTATCTTCCATTTCCTTCGTGATTTGGCATTCTCAGGAGTATTACCTGGGATTATTGAATTAGTTCCGACAATTAAATTCTACATATCCTGACCTTGGAGGTATGCTTCCATACACATTCTCCATACTTGTAGTTAGTGCCTGCAAGTTTTTCTATTCCATATTGAGCATTCCCCCCATTTGAGGCTTCCATTGATACAAAAGACAAAAGCTTTCCCTTCACACTTTCAGACTTATCCAACAAACTGATAGACAACAATACTGAAAAGAAAAAAGTCCTCCTTCAACTTTGCTTTGATATCATACAACAAAAGATAGAAGATAGGAAGAGTAAGAAGGAACTAGAAAACTGGCGAAAACTTTTCTTGAATAGAAAATAAGTTGCTGAATTACAAGAGAAAAAATTGAGTGTGTACTTACTTTGTATTGGCAGACTCCTACTTCGAGTATAACTCCTACTAATAGTAGTTTATTCCACTAAATTTACTCCTAAAACTCTTAATCCTCAGGCCACTGTCTGAGGCAATTATCACCTGGTAAATGCAGTAAAATAAACAAGACAGTGATTGCACTAATTTGTTACAAAGAAATCAAAAAAGAATTATATTATAATTTAAAAATTAAATTTTAAAAAGCAGATGGTAAAAATTATTTAGATTACTTATTATTTATATATTTTCATTTTCTTAATTTAAAAAAATATTTTAAAATTTCAAATCTGTTAGAGCTTTTTCTAATTCCACGTTTGTATATAAATGAAATAATCTAGTTTATTTTAAATAAAATGGAATTGTTATTACTATGTTAAGAATAATAAATTTTTTGTCTTTGCTCAATTTTTGTGACCTTTTTGAAACTGCAATAGTCGGATAAAATAATAAAATATTTTTTTAATCATATTGCGAAGACTTGACATTTGTAACAATTTATTCATTTTTTATTGGCGACAACAATAATTGATTTTTGCAACAAACACATATTACAATCCAAAAAATATTTTAAAAGCACAAAATAACCATTTGATGCTCTTAGCTGACAAAACATTCAATTCATTCAAAAAAATTTAAATTGAAATTAAAAATATATTAATTAATCACATTCATTATGAATTTGTTTATCTTCTTAAAATTCTTGATTTTTTGGATTTTTTATTTAAATTCAAATCTTTTAAAAGTAATTAGTTACATCATATTTTAAAGAAACTAATACTTTTAAAGTAATTTTTTATTTATAATATATTTTTACACAACAACTATAATAACTTTCTAATCTTGATTCATTAAATTATTTGATAAATGTTTATGCACAAAAACAATAAGGATTTTTTTAAACAATACAAAAATTTATATTAAGAATTGTGGAAGAAAAATCTCTACAGAAATCTATATTCAGTAATATATAATGTTGTTTAGAATTAGTCAAGATAAACAAATAGAAAGAGCACACATTTATATACTATCTTGTCTTCATATAATTATTATTTGCTTTAATCCTCACACTTGTGAAGATTAATATAATCATATTATACTTTTCTCGTGTGTTATCTCCAACTGGACATCATTCTCATATTCTCATTAAGAAAATAGAAAGAATTTTATCAACCACAAATAATTTATCAAGTTAAAGTTTTTAAAAAATAATGCTAAATGGTTATTAGAAAGACTGAAGTTACCTTATACAGGATCAAATACCGTAAATACGTTCGCTGAAACTTGTCACCAAATTTAGGCAATTGCTGATCATTCTTTGCAAAATTCTTATGCAATTGTTGGCCCTTCTCTGCAAAATTCGACAAAATATAAATTGATTTCTTTGAAATGTTAATGAGGATTTTTGTGTTTTGTGTATTGTATTCCTGCAATACCCAAAGAAAAAAAAATATAAACTACTCCAGCAATAGCACACATATATAGATATTTTAATTATTTTATTAATGAGTGCCTATGATTTATGAATATTTTTTTAGTAAACTACTAATAAATTTGAATTTTAAACAAATTATAAAAAGTTAAATGGCAAAAACTACAATTTTGTATACCGGATAATTCAATTATATTCTAAATGTGTTCCTACAATTTAGCAACATTTTTCTAGGAAAAGTATAGTAGTTAACTTTTGCTAAAATTTGAATTTTAAAAAAAATAGTAAACACTTAAAATTAATAGTAGTATTTTTCAGTTATATTTTTTAAGTATTTATGTCATGCTTGGAGAGGGGACCCAAGACACGGCCGACATCCAGAGACTATTGCTAGTCTCCAAGTAAATCACTTTGCCTCATCACATTCATCCAATCATACATTCTGCTAATCAGCTGAAGACAAAAGAAAAGTAAATGGACACATCTCATCATCTAGTCTCAAAAATATAATAATAGAAGAAGGCTAGTAGAAAGAACTAGCTAACAATCTCAACATTCAACATCCGACTCTAATCTATGAAGCCCCTATCACTATTAAGTGGTGTCAGTGATAGACCCATGACTACTTCAATCAAAATAAAGCTAAGGAAGTCTAACTCTAAAGCAAGATGAAATAAAGATAATGAATCCTCTGAAGTAGGGGAGACTCACCAATCAACTGAACGTCTTAGATCCTTAACGATGCGTCTGTTGATGATCTCTAATCCCTGTATCTGCATCATAAAATGATGCAGTGCCGAGTGATATTAGTACGTGAAATGTAGGGTATGTAAAATGGCTGAATGAAATAGAAACAAATAGAATAATATGGAACAATCATCAACTCAGAATAATAAACAATTAACATGTAAAAATGTCTATCTAAAGAAAGAACAAAGAGTAGACAAGTGACCCATCATCAACTTATACATCAAATCAGACTCATCTCAAGGAACTCAACTTAACTCATCTCATCACATCTCATCTCATCTCGACTCAGAGTACTCAAGGTAGGAACTTTCTGAGAGTTTCTCTTATCCAACAACATTCACTTATGAGCCAGTAATTGTTCGATATGTGGAAGACTCTAGAGGCACGTGGAACTATCTAGAGAAGTTTCTCTTATCCGGTAACAATCACTTATGAGCCAGTGATTGTACAATAAGTCGTCGTTGTTGCCATAATCGTTCCATACTTGCTAGGTAGGAAACAAATCGAATTTACTAGGGACCCCAACAAATCAAACAAGTCCTCTATTATTTCAGGGACTCTATTAAGAGGGAACCTCAATGTGATGGTTCTAATCCTCACCTACGCTTGGCAACGTAGGTTCACGAATACGAGTTGGATTAAGTCTTACTCTTTCAATGCTCGATACTTCTCCCAAGACTCAATGCTTATAAGACAATCAATCCAATCAAATCATCTCTATCAACTCATCTCAAATCAGCCTCACGAAGGCACTCATTATTCAATCAATCACATAGGGACTCTCATCATTTCATCAATCAACATCTCAATCAATAACTCAAGGCTTAGAATAATTATTAGGGAACAATCAAATAGGCAATCATTAGAGTTCATTAGGGAACATTCGTGGACCATCAAGAACAATCAACCTATCATTATTCTCTCCTCATAATCAACAATCACCATCAACATTCTCAATCAAGGCTCTGGACTTCTTCCCTATGTTCATTCACACATGCTTTCAAAAGTTAACATATAGGGTTTATGAAATATCTCATGAAAAGTAATCAATTCAAGAAAAAAAGTTTATGACGATCATCAACATATGAAAACACATATAAGTAATACAACTTTTAAGAAAACATTCAAGAATCATGTATTAGACTCACTAGACCTTCAAATATTTTATGGCCATCTATGGAGCACATGAGAAAGCAATCTCATGCTTTTAGTTTAGCCTTACATACCTGCGATGAAACTTTGACAATCAATTCTTTCAAGAATCCTCCTTGAATTCTTCAATCTTACGCTCTTCTTCTCTTCTTTCAAGCCTTAGTCTCTTTCAAGAACTTACAATTGCTTAGGAATAGGGTTTAAAACTTTTTTTATACTCAAAATGACCTATTTTAATCGTGTATTGAGTTTAGGAGGGGTTGAGAAATGTCCAAAATGCCCCTAAAAAAAGAAAAAATTTAACTTGTTGACAATTCAGGCACTCGAAAACAAACTCAGTAATATCTTTCTTCATTCCACTCCACCAATAGACTTACCTCAAGTCATGATACATCTTGGTAGACCCTTGGTGAATGGAATATCTGGAGCTATGGGCCTCTGCTATGATCCTCTCTTGAACCCCATCAATGTTTGGAACACACAATCTAACTTGATACCTCAATACTCCATCTCCCCCTTTGGCGAAAGCCATTACCTTCTATTTATGCACATCCTCCTTCAACTATAATAAAACAGGATCTTAATCTTGTTTCTCCTTCACCTACACTACTAGAGATGATGCAGATCCATTATGTATAAAAACTCCTCCTTGGTCTGATTCATCTAATCGGACTCCCAATCATGCCAGTTTACGAACCTCTTTGGCTAACTCTTTCTTCTCATCCTCCACATGGGCGGTGCTTCCATGGACAACCTGCTAAGAGCATCAACAACTATATTAGTTTTACCTGGGTGGTAGAGAATGCTCATGTCATAGTCCTTAAGTAACTCAAGTCATCTCTTTTGCCTCAAGTTAAGCTCCTTCTAGGTGAAGACGTATTGCAGACTCTTCTGGTTTGCAAATACTTAACATGTGCTCCATATAAGTAGTAGAACCATAGTTTAAGAGCAAACACCACTGCTGCCAACTCCAAGTCCTGGGTAGGATAATTTTTCTAATGCACTTTAAGCTGTCTAGAAGCATAGGCAACAACATTTCCCTTCTGCATCAACACACATCCTAATCCCACTTTTGAAGCATCATAGTAAATAACAAATCCATCCATTCCATTAGGCAAGGTTAACACTGGTGCGGTAGTTAATCTCGCGTTCAACTCTTGGAAACTTTTCTCACACTTGTCAAACCATTGAAACTTGACCTTCTTCTGAGTCAATTTGGTCAACAACGTGGATATTGTGATGTACAACTTTAATTCGTCCAAGGTGCTGCCCGGAATCATCTAGAGGCATCCACCATAATATGGAAGACTGTAGGATTCTCTAGAGATATGTGAAAGGCTCTAGAGCCATGTGGGGGACTTTAAAGATATGTGGAATTCTCTAGAGATATGTGGAAGACTCTAGAGGCACGTGGAACTATCTAGAGATATGTAGAAGACTTTAGAGATGTGAAACTCTCTAGAGATGTGTGGAACACTCTAAAGATGTGTGGAATTCTCTAGAGGAGTCTGGATGGATCTAGAGACGTGTGGTGTTCTCTAGAATAGTCTAGAAGGTTCTAGACACATGTGGAATTATCTAGAGGAGTCTAGAAAGTTCTAGAGACATGTTGAGTTCTCTAGAGAAGTCTGGAAGATTCTTGAGAAAGGTGGATCTTGAAGGAGGAACCTCGAAGGTTCTGGAAGATTGTAGATAGATGTAGAGAAAATCTATCCTTTGTAAATATCTAAGATATTTTGTATGAGAGTTCTAGACACTCATTTGTAGCCTTTGGATCAAATTGATCCTAGCCGTCTATTGAGGAGGTGGAAGTAGAATAAATAACTTCCCTTGGCATTCATTTCAACCAAGAGCAAGAAGAAGCAATCAACCATGCAAAGCAAGTCTTAAGCCAAGCATTGTGAAGCCTTCATGAGTTCTTTAATACAAAGTTTCTTTCTTTGTTCCTCCAAAGTTCTGAGTTCCTTTGTAAAGTTCCTTAGCTTAGTCTTTCAAAGTTCTACTAAGCGTTAAGAGTTAGGCTAACTAGTAACTTAAGAGAAAAACATTTGCTAGAACGCACGGTACATTGAAATTATGATTAAGTCTATGACAATTGGTATCAGAGCCACATTCAGACACCAATATCGAAAGAGATGGAAGTTGGAAGTGAGATTACCAAGGAGGCAAGGTAATCGAGAGAAAACCCAAAGGCTAGAGATCTTAGTCAAGAGAAACCATAGAAGGCTTTGAGGTATAGCTTGCCAAGGTGGAGCTGACCATAGTCGATGGGGAGGAAATGTTCAAAGAGGTCGAACAAGGCATGGACGGATTATGGGAGGAGATACAAGCCGCCATAAACCAAGTCCTGGCCTAATGTCTCGATAGCATAAAGGACATGCAAGAGACTCATAAGGAAGAGATTTCTTCAATGCGGGAAAAGCTAGGGAGGATCTTGCCCAACCTGGAGAGCATGGAGGAGAAGCTTAGCTTGTGCAAGAGAGCTCTTGCCCAAGGAAGTCCATCAATGTCTGAGGTAAGGACGTCCTCTTCCAAAATAGATATTCCATTACCTATCTTTTAAAGGGTCACGAAATGCAAAGGAGTTGGATGCAATACTTCAGAGCGCTTGCCATGACCGACAAAGTGCTAAAAGTGGATATGGCTAGTCTCTACCTCGAGGACATCACGATTGTATGGTAGAGGAGGAGACAGGGGGATATTGAAAGAGGCACCTACTCGATTGGCACTTGGTCTGAGTTCAAGACTGAACTCAAAAAGCAGTTCTACCTCAGCAATGTTGAAGAGAAGGCCAGGGATAAACTGATATGACTGCAACACAACGAAAACATTCAGGAGTACGTAAAGAAGTTTACCAAGGTACTTCTTGAGATCCCAGATTATCCTGATAAAGAAACTTTCTTTGCCTTCATGGATGGTTTACAGCAGTAGGCCAAGCTTGAGATCCAAAGACGGGGGGCTCAAGACTTGACCACCGCCATTTTTATTGTCGAGTCCCTTATTGAATTTAGAAAAGTAGAGAAACCTAAACCAATAGACAAGGGTAGCAAGGAAAAGAATAGGGGAGTCCCACATCATAGTAGAGAGGCAGTTGATAAGGCGAAGGGTTCCAAGGAGCACAAAGCCAATGAGAGACCCCTGCTTAAATGCTTCTTTTATGAAGGGCCACACAGGGCAAGAGAATGCCCTAAGAGTTCCAAACTCTCTGCATTAATTGAGGAGCGTGAACAGGAAGAAATAAAGATATGAACCCTATGACTCCTCAGTGCTAACAAGGCAAAGGTGGAAGTTCTCGAGACAAGAAAGAAGGGAAGGTTACTCGTAGAGGCAAAGATCGATACCTTAAAGGAAGAAGCAGCCATTCCTCCCACTGAAGACCTTCCCCAAGGATTTACTCAGGTCTTGAAGAAATATAAGGATGCAGAGCTACCCGAGTTGCCAAAGATGTTACAACCAAAGAGTGAGGTGGACCACAAAATAGAGCGTGTACCTGGTGCTACCCCGCCAGTGGCAGTGCCATACCGCATGGCACCTCCTGAGCATGAGGAGTAAAGAAGGTAATTGATAGAGATCAAGTCAGGCAAGGGGAACATTGTGGCTAATATACAAAGTAGAAAGGCCGAACTTGCCTGCATCACTAAATCAAATTTTCCTTTGATTGATCAAATTAAGAAGGGATTAGAGCAAGATCCAGAAGCCAAGAATCTGATGAAGTTGGCAAGTCAGGGGAAGACACACCAGTTTTAGCTTGAGGATAGGGTGCTCATCACCAAAGGAAACTAGGTATACGTGCCAAAGTGGAAAGGCTTAAGGACGAAGATCGTCAAAGAGTGCCATGACTCATGGTGGGCGGGTCACCCTAGAGTTGGACGAACGATAACACTTATTGAACGAGCTTACTATTGGCCCCAGATGAGCAATGATATTGAGCTCTATGTCAAAACTTGTCTTGTGTGCCATCAAGACAAGGGGAAACCAATGACGCCACAAGCTATGGCCATTGGTTACAAAGGGCTAAATCCTACAGCATATAAGTTTGCCAAGGATTGGGAAGAAAGGTCCAACTTGGCAAGGTTAGACGTAGCAAAGGTCACGCCAAAGATGAAGAAATGGGTCAATGCTAAAAGAAGACATTTGGAGTTCAAGGAAGGTGACTTAGTAATGGTGAAGCTCCTTCCTCATCAACGCCAAAGGTTTGCGAAGGTGCATAAGGGCTACTAAGGCACTACGAAGGATTGTTTCCCATGGAGAAATGCATTGGAAAGCTAGCCCACCGCTTGACCTTACCCCTCTCATTTGGATATGAATCCTAGTTTCCACGAGAGCCTGCTGAAGCCGTACTATCAAGATAACAATGATCCAAGCTAAGGTGAATATTGAAGAGCACCTATAACTATCACTGTTGTGCCTGAACAGGAAGTTGAAGAGATCCTTGTGCATCAAGTCATTCCAAGACGTGGGAGTCATCCGAGCTATATGGAGTAATTTGTAAATAGAAGGTATCTCCGACAAGCGAGGCAAGCTAGGAATGTGAGCTGGCATTATTGGACAACCAGGACCTAATCTAGGCATATAAGAGAGATACACCAAGGACGTCGCCACATTGAGTGGGGGAGAATGTGACATACCACTTAAATTCATCCAAGGTGCTACCCTGAATCATCTAGAGGCATCTACCATAATATGGAAGACTGTGGGATTCTCTAGAGATATCTGGAACGCTCTAAAGACATATAGGGGACCCTAGAGATGTGTGGGATTCTCTAGAGACATGTGGAAGACTCTAGAGATGTGTGGAACTCTTTAGAGATGTGTGGAAGATTCTAGAGATATGTGGAACTCTCTAGAGATATGTGAAAAACTCTAGAGATGTGTGGAATTATCTAGAGAACTCTAGAAGGTTCTAAAGACATGTGAAGTTCTCTAGAATAGTCTGGAAGAATCAAGACATGTGTGGAATTCTCTAGAGGAGTCTAGAAGTTTCTAGAGACATGTAGAATTCTCTAGAGAAGTTGGGAAGATTCTAGAGAAAGGTGGATCTTGAAGGAGGAAACTCGAAGGTTCTAGAAGATTGTAGATAGATGTAGAGAAAAAATATCCTTGTATATATCTAAGATATTTTGTAGGAGTGTTCTAGACACTCATTTGTATCCCTTGGATATAATTGATCCTAGCCATCCATTAAGGTGGTGGTAGTAGTATAAATACCTCCCCATGGCATTCATTTTCAACTAAGAAGCAAAAAGAAGCAATCAATCAAGCAAAGCAAGTCTTAAGCCAAGCATTGTAAAGCCTTCAAGAGTTATTTAATACAAAGTTTCTTTCTTTGATCCTCCAAAGTTCTGAGTTCCTTTGTAAAGTTCCTTAGCTTAGTTTTTCAAATTTTTGGTAAGGGTTAAAAGTTAGGCTGACTAGCAAATTAAGCGAGAAAAGTTTGCTAGGTTGCATGGCACATTGGAATTATGACCAAGTCCATGATAATATAGATGAAAATCCCCCAACAAACCTCCAGTAGTAGATAACCAATCCCAGAAAGCTTCTTATATCGGTCAATGAGGTTGGTCTGGGCCAATTCTTAACCGCTTATATCTTTTGAGTATCCAATCGAATATTATCTCCAGAAATCACATGGTCTAAGAAAGCCACAGATTTGAGCCAAAATTCGCACTTAGAAAACTTTGCATATAACACATTGTCTCGAAGTGTCTACAAAGCAATCCTAAGGTGATTGGCATGCTCCTCCTTATCTCTGGAATACACCAAGATATGATTAATAAACACGATCATGAACATGTGAAGATACTGTCTAAACATTTTGTTCATCAGGTCCATAAAAGCCACAGACGCATTTGTCAATCTAAACGACATCACAAAGAACTCAAAGTGACCATATCGAGTTCAGAAACCTGTCTTCAGAATGTCATATTCTATCACTTTCAACTGATGATAGCCTGGTCTGAGGTCTATCTTAGAGAAAACAGTGGCACCTTGAATTTAGTCGAACAAATCATCAATCCTCAGAAGGGGGTACTTATTCTTATAGTCACCTTGTTCAGTTGATGGTAATCAATACACATCCTCAACCATCCTTCTTTCGCACAAACAAGACCAGAGCACCCCATAGAGAGACACTCGGCCTTCTTAATCCTTTCTTTAACAAATCACTCAACTGTTCCTTTAACTTGTTCAACTCCGCAGGGGCCATTCTATATGGCGGAATAGAGATAGGCTGTGTGTTAGGAAGAATATCAATTCTGAAGTCATTCTCCCTATCGAGAGGGACTTCAGGTAGATCCTCGAGAAACACATCAGGAAACTCACTTATAATTCGGTCAGACTTAAGAGCAGGGGGCTCGACTTCATTGGGCTTAACTCACACAAGGTGGTAGATACTTCCCTTAGAAATTAGTCGTCGGACCTTGAGGTAATAAATAAACTTACCATTCGGTGCAATATAATCTCCCTTCTACTCAATAACAGGCTCATTTGGAAACTGGAATTTGATAGTCTGAGTTGGCAATCAACAGGGCATAGCAGGCGTGAAGCCAATCCATACCAAGGATCACATCAAAATTAACGATCTCTAACTCAATCAAATTAACAAGAGTATCCCTATGATAGATGAACATCACACAATCTCTATAGATTCTCTCAGCTCAAATGAACTCACCAACAAGAGTAGAAACAGAAAATGGCTCAAGCAAATATCCCATCGCATACAGATGGTTTGTCCCACCGCCTGCCCTCGGTACAGTACCTCTCTGGTTACCCCTCGCTGGTAGTGCTGTGGTAGAGGATTAGGCCTTATTGTGACACTCTCTCTGAAAGTGACCCAGCTGGCCATACTTGTAGCAACTATTCCCTCCATCTCTACACTCTCCCAAATGCATCCAGCCATATTTCCCATAAGGTGGCTTCCTTTTAGAGCCCAGAGTTGAACTTACTTGAGACTGTGCACCTTGTGTCCTAACATTTGGTTGACCTTGGGACCTCTGATCATATCTCTAGCTCGGGTTTAGTGCACTAGCTGACGATGGTGCATAGTTAGAAGATCTCTTCTGGAAATAAGATATGTCTCCCTTACTCTGCTTAGTCTTGGTAGGCTCAGACCTTGCTGATCTAGCCTTCTTACTCAGGTGCTCCTCCTTGTCCTTTTCTTATCTTCCTCAGTCTGCTAGGCATAGACCATCATTCTGGAAATGTCCATACCTGGAATCAACAATGCCGCCTTGTACTCTTTCTTCACCTGTCTACCCAATCCGGATAAATAATTTCTCATCCTCACGCTCATATTTGGGACTATCTCTGCGACATACCTAGATAGCTGGATAAACTTTTGGCCATATTCTTTAATAGTCATACCCTCTTGTTTCAGATTCACAAACTTCTTGACCTTTGCCTCTCTCAACTCTTAGGGGAAGAAGTGATTGAGGAAAGCACTCTCAAACATATCCCAGGTAGAGAGCTCAACATTCTCACCTCAACTCTTTTCCCACTAATTATACAAAACATTGGCCACGTCCTTGAGCTGACAAGTAACAAGCTCAACTCCCTCACTCGTAGTCACATGCATAGTCTTTAGTACTTTTCATATCTCATCAATGAAGTTTTGAGGGTCCTCTTCTACTTTGGACCCAGTAAAGACAGGTAGGTTCATCCTCAAAAAGTCCCTCAATCTGGAGGCAACCATTAGCTCATGAGAGATAGAACTAGGGGTCTGTGAGCGTTGGTTCCTACTCTGGCGGCTATTAACTGGGTGAGCATAGCAATGGCTCCTTAAAGTCAGCTTCTATGGTAGGAGCGGGTGGAACAGTAAGTTTCATAGGAACACCAGTAGTCCTGGGTGGTCGACCTTGGCCCTTCATTTCCATTTGAGGAGGCACCTCTAAAGTAGGGTTCTCAACAGTGCAAGCTGAAACATTTCTCCGAGTCACGGTGTGTCTAGGAGGCATAATTTGTAATCGCTTAATGCATGAGTTAGAAAAAGAGTTTTGCAGAGTTTTCAACCCTATCGCATGATATCAGATCACAAGAAAAGGGTAACAGTTCCTAATGTCCTATATACTCCTGCTTATACAGTGTGGTGCACAACATATACATTACCAAGATACTACTAGACATGGCTTCATAGACTTCCTAGGACTCTTGAAATCTGTGTACTAATACCAAATTTATCACGCCCTGGAAGGTACCCTTGCTAGTCTGGGACTCAGAGACTATTGCTAGTCCCCAAGCGAACCACTTGGCCTCATTGGTACTCGACAGTGGAAGAATAACTCAATTTAATAAGACATCATATGCACTAAAATAAATAAATTGCATAACTCCACTATATCATAGTTTTGAGTAAAATAGTTTAGATACAGAAGACTCTTCAAAATCCTCTATTCAATTGTCTATGAAACCTCTACTAAATAGTCTAGGATGGTGCCATGACAGACCATAGACAACTTAAATCAAAAAAAGAAAAGATACCAAATCAACTTATAAAAATAAAAAAATGCCTCCGGACTGTAAAGAGGGCTCACCAATTCTGGAGTGTACTAATCTAGACCTCAACAATACGCAGGCTAGAGTCCTCTATCACCTACTGTATCATAAAATGATGTAGGCTCAAATGAAAGTTAGTACATGAAATATACTGGTATGTAAAATAGCTCAAGAAAATAAAGCTCAACTCGACTCAACAACTCATTCTTGACTCAATACACAGGCTTTCGAAGTAAATCATGCATTTTAAAATATACTCGGTAAAATAGACTCAGTTGAAATCTATCATACTCAATCAGTGTTTCTTGGGAGTTTCTTTTAACTGATATCCTCATCTCACCATCTATAATTTGGTGATACACAATCCATCAGCATCGTTGCCACATCCGCTCTTAGCTTGCCACGGAAAAGGGTGATCAACTCTCTCATGAATCCAGGGTAAATGTCCATTTGTAGGACAAAAGTTACCAGACTAGCTGTAACGACTATCCTATGCTGGCAATTTAGTTCTTTGGGATAAAGTAGAAGTGTACTCGTTCCCCGCTTGATGCTCGATACTCCTTCCAAGACTAAATCATGCTCAAATCTTCAATCAACTCAATCCTCAATACTCAGTCAATCAACGCAGAGCTCAATACTTAATCAATCAACTTAAATCTCAATGCTCAACTCATCTCAGTTTCTCACCATCAATCAATGCAGACAAATCAAACTCAACTCAAACTCAATGATCATTTAGACTCACTCAATTTAACTCACTATTATACTGCAAGTGAGATAATCATATATAGTGATGTATATGACTTAATGCAACAGGCTCCTCATACTCAATTATACTCGATTTACTCAACTCAACATGTTCAATGCTCAATTTATATCAACTCAAACACTCAACAATATGAATAGAATTTCATAAAAATATGTGAGTTAGGGTTCATGCTATCAAGAATGAAATACATATTAAATCCCATGCCAATGTTCATCCAATATAGTAATTATCTTATGTAGTAAAATAGGTCCATCATGATAAATGCAAGGATATAGTATTAATATAGTGGAAGTTTTTTCATAGCTCAACTCTTGACTCAAGATAATGGAAAGAGGCATGTGAAGAAAGGAATTTCACACTTTGGTAAGCCTTACATACCTGGGGATGAAAAACAATCGAATCTTAAGCAATCCTTGCTCTTGAGTTGAAAAACCCTAGCTATTTCTGGAAGAAGTGATTGAGGAAAGCACTCTCAAACATATCCCAGGTAGAGAGCTCAACATTCTCACCTCAACTCTTTTCCCACTAATTATACAAAACATTGGCCACGTCCTTGAGCTGATTCTCCTCTCCTCTCCTCTTGCTCTCAAGAAAATCCAAGTGTAGAGAAGGGGAAATAATGCCTTTAGGGTTATGTTTTAAAGCTTTATTCAAGCCAAAAATGTCTAGGGTTTGATGGAAGTGGTAGTGGAATGGATAAAATTACCCCTCATTAAAAACTGTCGACTAGGTCTACAAGACCTCATCTACGAGTCGTAGAGTACTCTACGAGTCATAGACACCTCTCGTAGACTGAAAGTCCCAAAAATCTGAGTTGCTAAAATTTACCACATAATCCTTCTCTACAAGTCATAATATGGTTTATGAGTCATGAACTCTTTCTCGTAAAGAGGTGAACCTGCAGTTTGAAACACTGGAATTTCATATGAAACCTCAGTCTACGAGTTGTAAACCTCTCTACGATTCGTAAACCTCTCTCATAAATTACTTCTACAGTTTTCCTCAGTCATTTTCTTAGTAATCCTCTACACATACTCAACCAGATCGGATAGGAAGAAATTAAGGGGTGTTACAGTTGAGTAATGATAAATGCTAATGATAAGTAATTTTTTAGGCATTGTAATATTGATGCGAGTATTATATAATCTTGATATTACAATGAAATTATTAATGAATACTAGTGAAATATTGACCCTAGATTAGTTGTCTAGAATGATAATGATAAATTGATTATTAAAAACTTGAGAAATGATGCGATATTACTATTGAATGACTCACTTGATGAAGATTACATTATTGAAAGAAAGATGAGATTGATTGATTTAAGTTGCATTGATGTATTTATATGGGTTGTAAGTTGTCTAATCACTATTTTTAAGTACCTTTGTATCACATTCGGGGATGAATGTTCCTAAGGGAGAGATATTGTGATGCCTCCCACGCAACTCGAAAGTGTCCTTATGGTGTATTTCTTGATTATTTTAAAATTCGTGTGTTATTTGGCAAATCCAATTTTGTATTCTTTTTCAGGAGGTAAAGTTGTGTAGGAGAAGGGTTGCCTTCTACTTTTAGTTGACCCGTATCGAAAATTAATTTTTTGGGTGATTTGGGCCTCAAACAGAAAAGTATGCAACTAGTCTGCGTCGCCCACTTATTCCCCATAGGACAAAAGTGGCCTAAAATCATTCCTAGGTCAAAATAGGGAAAGATTGAACTTTACACAAACATGACCTGTGAGAACCCAGTCGGCGTCGCACCTCCGTGCCCTCATAGTACAAAAAATTTTCCAAACTTTTTCAATTTCAAGTGAGGGCAATTGGGTCATAACCCAACACACTTATAGACATGATTCCTCTATTGTTCAATCATTTTGAGATCTAAATCTCACTAAAATACTCTCCAAATCTGCTCAAATTCTCACCAAATTCTTCATCTAATTTTAAGATTTTCAAGAACTTTCACTAGAGTTCAAGAATTCAAGTGAATCCTTCAAGTCTTCTCAAGTTTCGTTCAAGTAATTTCAAGGACTAAGATATGTGAGTCTTCATTCATGGATTCTTTCACCCATGAATCCCAACTCTCCTTTTTGATAAAATGTCATGATTTTAAGGCTTGATACTTTATAGATATCCTCATCTCACCATCTATAATTTGGTGATACACAATCCATCAGCATCGTTGCCACATCCGCTCTTAGCTTGCCACGGAAAAGGGTGATCTTCCTATTATACATTATGAGTATGATTTAAACTGATTATATCAAGTATTGATTTGATTATATATGAATTCCCATTGGGAATTTGATATTATGAATGGCTTGTGATTCTTACATTATGCAAGCTATGATATATTGAAAAGCTATGAAAGAATATGAATTTTTGAAAGGTTTTCATGATACCTAAATTGGGAGTTTTTACTACTATGTTGGTGGGTTATTTTGAAGGACTCTTAAATGACTTTATTTTACTTCTCTAATGTCCTATACTCTTGAATTGCATGATTTTGATTCTATATATTTATACTCACCTTGTTTTGATTAAAGTTATGTGACAAGATTCTATGTTGGTGAAAGTCTTATTGTAAGACATACAAATTATGAATATTGAAGGGCTATTGCGCATACTATGAGTTCAAGAGAATGTTATGAAAGTTATGAATGATATAAAACTCTTTCTTTAATGCTATGAAGCTTTTTTGATAAGCTACTCTCAAGATGGTATTATGATATTATGAGACTATATGACTATGATTATGACTTAAGTATTCTGTGGGATTGTTGACCTAGCACCGAGAGGACATTAGTAGTCTCCCATTGTCCCTAAACTATGTGTCACCATAGGGTTGTGATATTGACTCCCTAAATGGGATTGCACTTACTGAAAAGGCTATGCTGCAAGGTAAGAATATTTGTTGACACCTACTAAAAAGGTCATATCGCAAGGTAAGGATACTTATGAAACCTACTGAACTACGTCGTAAGGTAAGGGTATTTGGTAATACTTTTTGAAAAGGCGATGCTATCAAGCCTCGGGAGGGTACCCTTGGCTTGATCGGCACTTGAAAAACCAAATTTGATTCTCCAAGAGAACCACTTGACCTCATCATCACATTATACTTGACAACAGAAGAAATACTCAAGGAAAAACATCAAATAGGTAAATAAATAAAACTCTGATAAAATAGTCTCCAATGGTCAAGTTTGGAAAAGTTAAAAAAATTATCAACCTCTACTCAATGTATATGAAGTCTCTACTCTCATCTAGAAGGTACCAAGACAAGCCCCGAGCTATCTCAACCGAAATAATGCTAATACTCAAATATAAGATAAAAAAAGGCTTCTTTGAAAATCAAGGAGGGATCACCAAACTTTGAGAAGCAAGGGAACTGAAACTCAATGGTGCACATGTTGAAGTCCTCTATCACCTGCATATGTATCATTAATGATGCATGCCTAAACAAACATCAATACATGGAATATACTTATATGTAAAATAGCTCAAGGAAGCAAATAAGGCTCAGACTTAAACCAATCGACTCGACTCAGGACTCAACTCATCAACTCATAACTCAACTCCATAAATAATGCAAGTTTAAAGTTTAAAATCATATTTTGAAAAGAGACTTAGTTTTCATGCAACTCAATTTAAAATATAATATGCTCAGTCAAGTGTTGTTTGAAAGTTTCTCTAGCCAACATAACTCCCACCACCATGGGTTTGGTGATGCACAACAAAGCCGACGTCATTGACATGTCTGTCCTAACTTATCAAGGTAAAGGACGTCAACCCCTCTCTCTCTTAGATCCAAAGAGAATATCCATCTTTTAGGACATGAGCCGCTAGAGTTAATTGCACAACTATCCTATGCTAGCAATGTAGTTCTAGGGCATTATCCTCTATCCCAACTCGATGCTCAATACTCCTTCCAAGACTAAAATGTGCTCATACAGCTCAACTCAAACTCATCTCTTGATTTATCTCAACCAGCTCAACTCGATTTCTCAATGACTCAACAATTTAGAATATATTATTTATGCAATGTAAATCAAGACTCTAGCTCACATCATGCAAGACTCGAGCTCATACGATTATTTATTCTGATACTAGACATGCTCACACATTGACATATCAGGTGTTCTTCTCATGCTCATGCATGAACAAGAATACGCACACACTTCTCATGCTCAACACTGTCACACCTATTTTTCCCCACACATGTGGGTTTTTGAAAAATAGAGTTTTTTCAATTAAAGTGATTTTTTTGAAAAGGAATTATATTTATTTATTCAGAGTCGCCACTTGAAATTGAGTTTTGGTGTTCTAAGTCACCTTATTTAAATCCCTAATCAAAAGGAAGTTGATTCTTTTATTATTGGTCTGCGAATACAAAGAACGAGTACGGAATTTTGTTGACCGAGGGGAAAGTGTTAGGCACCCCTCAAGTCCCGTGGTTCTAGCACGGTCACTTTTATCAACCTATACTTGTCTTAATTATTTTTAGGATAAATTGTGTCTGATTAATTTTCTCATTTTTATATGAAATTATTATTGGTATGAGTCTCAACTTAGATACGTCATTGCATTCTTCGTCTAGACGTTAGAGGCATGATTGCTTTCTCTACATCTTAAAAGTTCTCTGTAATCTAATTTTCATCTGGATTAAGGAAAGAGTTGATTATTAAACTCATTTGGGCCATGGTGCATCACCACAACCTTGAGGGAAACACTAGTGTCTCCACAAAGATGTGTAACCACATTCTTTAGGGAGAATACAATTTTTGTTATATATATATTAGTTGAATTGTCATGAGAAGAACATTAAACACTTATATATAATTTTGAAAGTCTAAATATTAGTATTAAAATTTGAAGTTGGATTTAATCCAATCTAACTTAATTAGTCAAGTTAATTCTTGCCGCTACTTAAATTAGAACACAACAAAAATTTATGAAAGGTTAACATAGTTAAATTTAATCATGAGTATTCCAACTTGATTTCAGTTAACTTTATATTATTCTTGTCTTATCTTTAATTAAAACAAATTAATCTAAAGAAAGAGAAAAAAAATTAAATAACTCTATTCAACATACTGCTCATATTTGTTAATTAAAAATGATACTGGCAAAAATTGCATTCTCAATTTTCTTAAACCCACCCTCCATTCATCTGTTTATTTTTAGTGTTGATCTAGTTTGTAGAAAACAATTCAACTATTATATTCATACCATTCCAAAAGAACAATGCTTCATGTCAAAAGTATATGACCTATATATGGTGACGACGTAGGCTACCAGTGACCATAATTCATAATTATATGGTCACTTTTTAATATTGCATCAATTGGTTTACAGACTGATCAATAAGTTCATTGTTATAAAAAAAAATTGTTAAAGTGCACCTGCTGCAAGTCATGCATCACATTTAGATATATCTAGATCCTAAAACAAGTGTAATAATGATTAAAGTATTTAACATTTCGACAGTCAAGCTTCTTTTCTTTGAGATACAACCAAAAATAATTTTTTTTTATATATATATATACTAGTTAGTTGACTCATACTTCGCACGATTATAAATATTTGTTCAAAGTAATAAAATATATAATTTATAAATATAGTCAGAAAGAGATAAAGATTTTAAGACGAAAGACAACAGAAATTAAAATCTGAAAATTAACATTGTATATGATCATGAATGAACTCATAGGAATTCAACCACATGTTACTCTATATCACAGTGATTTGCCACAAGCACTTGAAGACGAATATGGAGGATAGATAAGTCAAAAGATAAAGTGTGATGCAGAGTACTTTTAGTTTAGTATATGTATACACATATATATATTTTTTTAAAAAGAAAAAAAAGGTGTTTATTCAATAAATTATTAGAATATGATTTAATTAAGATATTCTGCCCCCTTTTAAAAAAAACTTCATCTTTGGCTTTTATTCACATATAATGTATTCTTCTTTTATGTATATCGTCACACCTCTGTTAATGAACAAACTTACAAGAAAATATCTAACGATATTCAAGAACATACCAAACGTAATAAAGAATGAATTTTATGTAATAATCGACTTGACACACTAAGTAATGTGAGAAACCATTTGAATATCTTTGTGCATAATTTGATTGACAATAAGAATTACAAATAATAACAAATTTAGAATTGTGTAAGAACCTATATGATGAACAGACGGCTAACGGAGAAACCTGAAAACCTCGAACAAGAACCAAACTTAATTCCAAAATTCTCTTCCTTTTCGTTTTCTTTTCACTGAAAAACTCTTTTTTTTTTTTTCCTTTTTTCACTATACGCTCTTTTTTTGAAAATCTTGAACTTAGACTAAAATACTTCTCATCTTTTATTATCACTTTTTATTACTATATATAAAGAGTGGGTGAGGAAGTTGTATTGAAGTGGGAGTGTAGGGTGTGAGAGTTGAGAAAAACAAGGATAGTTGAGAGATTTGTGTTAAATTTGAAAAAAAAATTCATTGTTTTAAAAAAGAACGTGTATGTGTGTTTGCGCGTGCAAATATAGTGTGTGTTTGTGTGCACACGCGCAAAATATAGTGTGTGGGTGGGTGGGTGTATTTAGTGTAGTTTAGGCTTTCTAGGACTTACGTGTGGGTAGGATAATGGGATAATTAATGCTAGTTTTTAGGACTTCAGGTAGTTTTCTTTTTAATTTTATATTTATTGTATGCTATGTACATAAATATATGCATATATCTTAAATATATATATATATGGATTAAAATATTTTAACTAACATAATATAAGAAAAGTTAAATAGTTTATTTATTAAAACCTCGACTTAAAAAACCACATATTTTTAAAAAAGAAGAAAAAAATTAACAATTAAATAAATTAAAAAAAATAAACTCATCTACAAATATGACTCTATTTTTGTAATTTCCCAAGTATTTCAAACAAACCTACAATAAATAAGGTTAAAATAAAAATATCAATTTAGAAAATGCATAAATAAATATTTAAGTATTAAAAAGGTAGATAAATTAGGTTTGGTAAAAAATTATGTGTCTACAAACGCGCTCCAGATACTCAACTCAGATAATAGACTCATATTCTCAAGTCAGTCAATATGCAAAACACATCAACAATGAAATTAGGGCTCAAGACATCATGAACAGTTTCTACTACTATCTCAATATCATCATAATAGAAATGCAATTCATCAACTCGTTCACATATCATCATGGGTACTCAAAGTAAATTCAAGAAACTCGAATTTAGAATTTATAAGATTTAGATTACTCATTCTTATGCATGACTCAAATCAAGACTAAAAAGGGATGCGTGGATAGACTCTGTCCAATGCTTTAGGAAGTCTTACATACTTGGAAAGTGGAAGAACAGTCAACCCTCTGTTGATCTTCACATTTAAACTAGAAACCCTCACTCTTCTCCCTTCTTCGATACTCTCAAGAATTTATAAGTGTATATTAAGGGACAATACACTTAGGATTGTGATATAGGACTAAAATTAAGTTCAAATCATCATGGGATTTAATTAGAAGGGATAGGAGTAGACAAAATTACCCTTCTTAAAAATTGCCAACAAGAATCACGAAATCTCATCTACGGATCATGGAGTTTCTTGCGGGCCATAAGTGGCCTTTCGTAGGCAAGGGGCCCAAATGTTTGAGTTACTGAAATTTGACTTAAAATATATGAAACCTCTTTTATGGGTTGTACCTTGGGTTACGGGTCGTCTGATCACTCATAACTTAAGTTTTAGAAATCTTGGTTTCTAGGTCTTTAACCTTCAAAACCTAACTTATTAGCTGTAAATCAGTCTATGGGCCGTCTAACAACTCATCACTCAAGGTCTTGAAAAGTTATTTTTTGAGAAATCAAACTATGGATAATGATCTACAGGCCAGGGAAAAATATACGGCCCGTATGGTGTCTCGTGGTTGGGCCTCAAACTTAGAATATTTTCACCAAGTCACCTTATTTATGGCCTTCGTGGTCTCTTTCAGTGATTTTCCTAGTCATTTTCTTAGTTTTTTCTGTGCATCTACTCAGTCTAGGTGGAAAAAATTAGAGGGTGTTACAAATGTCATAAGGTAAGAGTTTGATATACCTTGGTAATAGCTCGCTTGGTCTTATATGTCGGTTATAGTCCCTTCTCACATATGTATTATATGTTATTCGATTTGGCTATCTTCATGCATATTTTTTTACTTAGGCATTGATCATTCATATCATATTGAGCTTATATCCATTGTATATGATAACGTATCTTGATTATAATGGATTATGTTCTTTGTTGTATTGTACCCTACATACTTAGTACATTCTAAGTATTAACGCATACTTTTTGCCTACATTATCTAACCATGTAGGAATCGGAGGCTCTTTTTTTGAAAATCTTGAACTTAGCTTTTTGCCTACATTATCTAACCATGTAGGAATCGGAGCTCTTATTCATCCTCTTCCACATGGCTAATCGGCTTGATTTAAGATTGCTATTGGTGAGTCTTCCATTTTAGGGACAACAACCATTTCCTTTTATTCTATCTTAAAGACTCATTTACTTTTGAACATGCTATTTTAAGGGTGAGCATAGGAGATGTCTTGGCCCCCGTTCTACTCACGTTAGAGGTGTCATTGGATATATATGTTATGAGCTTGACTCCTAGATGATTATGCAATTGTGGAAGACTTTATTTAGTCCTTATCCCCTTCTATATGTTAATGCTTGTTGATGATATGATATGGAAGTCCTAAGCCCCTACTTTCTCCATAGTGTAAGTCATATTTATCCTCCTCTTAAGCTCAAATTGCTATGTGGCAGTGGAAAGTCCTATTTCCTATAATATCCCCATAGCTTGAGTCATTATGCTTCCGCAACCAAGAATGTGCTACTTATGCTTAGAGGCTTGTTTCGGGTCCTTTGGGGTTTCCTACTGATCGTGCCATATCTAGGGCATAGCCTTGGATCGTGACATTGAAGGCCTATGCATGATCTCTCTCATCAATATATATTAATCATATAATGATAAACAAACTTATAACTAGCCATCAACTGAAAAATTTAGCCTATCTACTCACCTAGCTATTGCAACAAGTTCCCATTGATGATCATCCTTCTTATTCACATTTTCAAAGGCTAATTATTTATTAATAATAATTGTAAAAGTGATTAATAAACTACTCTTTCACAAAATATTTTAGGATGCAAACGCATGAGTTCTGTTAGGACCCACCTAGGGCCCTGACCAGTGCCCGATAGGAACACCCTATACTCTTTTTCTTTTTAACTCTCGAGGATAGCAACAGGCGGAATT
>DF361708.1:2312-16537 GCA_000787875.1 Solanum virginianum
CGAATTAGTTAGGCAATAAGATGTTGGGTGAGTACCATCACGCCTTAATTTCGGATCGTGACAATTTGGTATCAGAGCCCCAGGCTCATAGGTCTCACATGTGTACAAGCCAACTCAAGTAGAGTCTTAAGGATCGGTGCAGAGACGTCCGTTACTTATCCTTAGGAGGCTACAAAGACTGTTAGGAAATTTTCTCTAATTCTTTCTGTTCATATCATGCGTAGTTGTTGTGCGTCTCGATACGTTGCATGGTTTAAAATTGAACCCAGCTTAGAGGTAATGGATTTAAGATATGAATGTGTAGTCAGCATTAAATTTTCCTTTAATTTGAAATGGCTTGGGTGTAGATGAAATTAGATGAGGTATGTCCAGGGCAAAATTTCGGACGACGTAGTTAAATTGAAGGAGCTTAGGGAGCAACTTTAAGATCTCTTGAGTTAGGAGATCATACATCAGAGTGTATCTCCATGGGGTGCTCTATTTTGTTTGATATCGAAATGATAGTTTTATGTGAATATGTATTGATTACAGACAATTGAACAAAGTAACAATAAAGAACAAGTATCGTCTCCCTATAATGGATGACTTTTGACCAACTTCAGGGTGCAACCATATTTTTCAAAATTGATTTCAGATCCGAACATCATCAGCTACACATCAGAGCTTCTGACATTACTAAGATAGTTGTTCGGACGAGGTGTGGGCACTATGAGTCCCTTATGACATCCTTTGGAATAATCAAGTGCCCTAGCCACATTTAAGAAGTTGATGAAGGGTATATTTCAACTATAATTGGATTCCTTGTTTTTATTTTCATTGATGATATATTAGCACCATTCCAATGCCAAAAAGGATCTTGAACAACACTTGAGAATTGAGCTTCTAAAGGATTATGATGTGACTATCTTATATCACTCGGGGAAGGCCAATATAGTATAACATTATTAGAGGAATGACTATATTATTAGTGTAATAATTATGGATTTCCAGTTGTTAAATTTGAAAATAAGGATTGAATAGTATGGACAAAGGATGACATTGTGTTCACTGAAATCAGGATCTCTACTAAGTCTTCTTAGAGTGGATAGGTAGCACGAACGACTATAATACAACTACTATGAAGATGTCTATGTCTATTTGGCTATAGGCTATAGGTTATGCTACTTCTGCCACCCAACTTGTCTGTGAAAGAAGGTATATTGTTTTAGTAAGAGATGAAACTAATGCAAGTATGTGTGATAACCAGTCAATGAGACAAAAGTATTAACTATTCAAGCATAAAACTTCTTAGAGAATATGATGCATACCAGTAGTGAATCAGAAGAGCAATTCTATTGTATAGCATGACTTTAGTTACCTTGTTCGATATATAAAAAGATTGTTACACTTGTATCAGTGGGGTTAAGAAATTATTGGGTAAGGTATGAGAAAGAAGTCTACAGGGGTTGACTCAAGTTGAGAATGGGTTTTTTTATGGTATTTGATTCAGTAACTAGTACAACTTGGGTTGCTAATAATAGATACGACAAGGTATATGAGAAAACAATTGGTGAAAAGTAGGATATACAATCTCTAAAGATCTTCAAGATGTGTATTAATCATGATTGAGAAAGAATCAATTGCATAGTGTGAATCAGGATCCAGGATTTCATGGTACATTATATTTGCGATAGTTGATTCTGTCAATGTACGAATTAGTTAGGCAATAAGATGATTGGTTATGTTAGTTACTGAGCATTTTGAAGGGGTTTGGAGCATGACTTCGATTATGAATTCTGTTACTTTTGACGGTAAAGGGACTAAATGAAGTTTATTTGAGTAGTTTGGTATAAAGTAAAAGGCAATCTGCTGTGTAAGTTTTTCTAATAAATAATAACAATAAATGGGTTAGGAGTGAGTACATAAACTTTGGGCATTAAAGAATTTGAGCATCTAAGATTGGGCCATGAGTATGGGTTAAGCATTAACATTTATGACAGATACAAGTTAAGAAAGATGAAGGAGATTAGACATCATAGATGAGCCCATGGTTCAGAGTTGTAAATTGTATGAATTTTTGCTTTGAGTTTTTGTGATAATGTGAGGTGAGTTGACTCAACATCAGGCTATGAAAGACTATCAACTTCGTTTTAGAAAGTTTGGTTTGCATTGGAATGACAAATAATGATATGTGAGAATTCGATGGTTCATTTTAGGTTAGATTGCTCAATCATGATAGGTGACTCATGAAAGGATTACAAAAAGGATTTATGCGTTCGTATGTGTCATTGATAACTTTGGATTGGATGGATACTACTTCATACATGGAGGTTAACGTAAACTATCATGATGGATTATGTTGGTACTATAACTTTGGATTGGATGGATACTACTTCATACATGGAGGTTAACGTAAACTATCATGATGGATTATGTTAGTACTTAGTGAGAAATGGAGGTTATGTGCTCATGGTATATAGAATTTTTTAGATGATCAAGAATTCTTAAGTTTGGCATGAGGGAATAAGGCGTGGATGTTGAGGTATTTTTCTCCTGAAGAGTTACATGTGCTTAATGTTGATTCTTTTTTTAAAAAAAATTAATTGAATAGCTACAGCTCGTGAATAGGGCACCATACTTGATTCATCTACCGCTTCAACATTCGAGTAGTGTTATTTGAGGCTTTACAAACTTGGGAGTATCATTTACTAGTTGTTAGATTTAATGAAATTCTATCTTACGACTATATATTGTCAAAGTATTAGAATTGTGTAGCTTAAGTTCAAGGAGGATTATGTTNNAAGGAAATAGAACTTGGATGAGGTTTGGGATGGTTGGTATACTGCAATTGGCAATTATTATTCAAGTTTGGTTCATTGGCTAGCCTCTGACTTGGTAGTATTCTTGGAGGACAAATTTCATGTTAGTTCATAAGTATGATTCTGCTGGTGCATTTTGATGTAATGAATCTTAGAAATAAGGTCACTTGGAAGCACTTAATGACTTTGAGAAGGGTATGTGAGGCTATTGGTTACTTCTAGTGAGACACCTTCCTTTGTCTTATGTTCGAGGACGAACATGATTTTTAGCTGTGGGTGATGTAATGACCCTGAAGGTCATTTTTAGTATTTTCAGCCAAATTACTATTTTTGCTCTTCTTAAAAGTTGCCTTGAGTTATTATTGGCTAATGTTATAAGTCAGATTTCAAAAGTATGGTGATAAGCTTGAGTTTTGCAAAATGAAAGAGTTTTTTTAAAGGCTTAAGTTGGAAAATTTGAGTTTTCTGGCCGTTTTGAGTTTCAATTGTTGGATTGTCATTTTTGTTGATTCTATCAGCTCCGAAATGCCGAATCTGGTCCAGGGGACTTGTAGAACTTAATTTGGAGTTAAAATGAAGATTTTAGGTCAGAAGTTGCATTTTAGTTATTACAGGAGCCAAAGTTTGACTTTGGTCAACATTTGGGGTTCGGGAGCTCGGATTAAAATTTTGAAAATTTTAATAGTTCCAGATAGTCAAACTAATGTAAGAAATGGTTTCGCAGCAATTTTTAGAGCTTCTAAAAATATTTTGATCTTTTGAGTCTGAAACTAGTTTTAACGAACTTTCTTAGGTTTTAGGTCAAGAAGGCCTCAATTGCAAATTCTGATATTCCCAATGGATCAAAAACGTCGATTTTGGTCTAGGAGGATCTTTCTTTCAGTTTTCGGAGCTTTCGTGTGTTTTTGACCTATCGATAGATTTTGATATTGGGAAATGGGGCCCACATTGGCATACAATGATCTCCGTTGGAAATTTCGACTACATCATTGAGTTCGGAATGCTGTTTTCGATAAAATTTTACATATGAATTGTATTTTTTTCAACTTTGGATAAAGGTCGGAGCATCGAATTTATGTTCGAGAGGTTGTTGAAAATGCTGAAACAAGGGGGTGACATGGCCCAAACAGGTTCTGCCATGTGGCAGACCGTTCCCCAACTCTAAAAGCTGCATATTTATGCAGAAATTTACAAAATTTTGCCCCAAACTTCAATCAACGATTTCTCTCTCAATTTTAATAAGATTTGAGCGATTCAAAAGGCTAAGTTGTATAATATTTCGAGAAGAACAATATGAGAGTTTTAGAAACTGATTTTGGTGCGTCGTTTGAGGTAAAATTCGTGATCTTGCTGCTGCATTTTTAATATATTTTGAAAACTTTAACATGCGATTTCTTCCTCGAATTAGCTCTATGTTTTAAATAGTTTTCGCCGTTGAGTTCCTTATCACTTAGGAAATATTTTTCATGTATAAATTTACATATTTCGATGATATTTTTTTACGACAAAATTTTTGGATCGTTCTACCCTTTTCACCCGAATTAATTGATTTTTGTGTCGTTAGATTTATTATATAATTATGATGCTATATTTGAATAGATTTTGGTGAATTGGAGTATTATAGAAAGGGAAAAGCTTCGGAAGTGACATTATTCGAGACTTTATATAAGGCAAGTGGATGTCTAACCTTTTGTTAAATATGTTGAACCTCGACATTGACCTTATGACAAGTGTTATGTGAACATGAAAAAGAAGAATTAAATGAGATGTACTATTTCGAGAGATGTGTCGCACGCCGCGATGGATACTATTTTGAGGGACGAGTCACACGTCGCGACGAATACTATGATTCGAGGGTCGTGTCGTATGTCACGACAGATACATGGTCCATGTGTGGCCCCCATGGGTTCTGACTGAGGCATGTTTATGATCAGCGGATGTGTATCGTAGGACAGACATGCATCATTATTATTTGATATTGCATAACATCATTTGCATCTCACGACATTCATTTCATCCCATAATGCTATGGCTTCTTATGATTATATGGTGTGCTATTGCGATTGGTTATTCATTATATCATTTGACTTATTTATGTCTTTACATGATTAGTCTTGTATTGACTTAATGACACTTAATGAATTAGCGAAAACTTGATAAATTGTAGAATTTTCCTCTATAACTTAAAAGTGGAATAATGAGAATTATACTATTATAGGCTTTAATCATAGAATTTTTTAATGGTGTAATTGTGAAGGTTATGAATTCTCGTATTGCAAAATAGTTGTGAAATTGTGACCCTTAGAAGCCTAATGCTAAGTGATGATTATATCTACATTCTAGTAATTTTCTACATATGATATATATATTATGCTGAAACTTTTCTGAGTGCAGGTTTGTAGTCTGGCGATATATGGTAGGGTATTAAAGAGTTTTTTGGTTCTTTATTATTTTACTTTGTATAAATATTGTGCTGGGACTTTTCTGAGTGCAGGTTTGTAGTCTGGCGGTATGTGGTTGAGTGTTAAGAAGTTACTTGGTTCTTCATTATTTTACTTTAAGTTAGTTCCATTTGCTGAGTACCCTGAGTTATTATTGGCTAATGGTTTGGTATTCATATGATTAACTGTCGTATTAGTCTATTCATCTTCCACAATTATTGTTATATTTGAATTAGTAAGTGTTAGGCTGACTCGCCTTGGTGGGTTGGGTGAGTGCTATCACGCCTGAATTTCGGATCGTGACATTTTGCCTAGAGGTTTTTTAGGTGTCGAGGCTCTAGGCGCATTTTTCTCAGAAACTTTTATGCAACCATTGGTAATGAGTTTGCTAAGAATTTCAGTAGGCCCGACGCGCATGTTAGAGCATTTAGGAGCACTTTATGGGCAACAGAACAATAATTAGGCGATTTTCTCATTCTTTTCATAGGTGTTAGTCCACAGATTTTTCAAGTGGCGAGGCTATTGGAGCATTTTTCTTGAAAAACTTCATGGAATTGTCCGTAACAAGTCCTCTAAGAGTTTCAGTAGGGCCAACATGCATTTTTTTTGGCATTTAGGAGTACTTTATGGACGACAAAACAGGAATTAGGCGATTATCTCTGTTTTTCGTGAGTGTTAGCTCACAAATTTTTCAAATGTCGGGGCTTCGGGTATGTTTTTCTCAAAGAAATTCATGGAGTTATCCGTAATGAGTCCACTGAGAGTTCTAGTTGGCTTAACGCATATTTTAGGGCATTTAGGAGCACTTTATGGGTTATAGAACAGGAATTAGGCGATTTTTTCAATTTTTTATGGGTGTTAGCCCATGAATATATCAGGTTTCACGAATATTTCAGTCACTCGAGTAATGAGTTGTAACGCACGTGCCAATAAATATCGAGTAATGAGTTGCAAAATACGTGCCAATAAATTAGTCAATCAAGTAAGATGACAAGGATAGATAGAACTTACAAATTAGTGGTTTGAGTTCCACTAAAATAAGGATGAACTAAATTGGTGGTCAATAGTCACATGACTTTAAATATTTAATTTGAAAAGTTAAAATTAAAGAGGTACAAATAAAAAATTGTTTTTTCTTTTCTTTGCTGAAATGGATTAAAAAATAAGCAAGACCAATAAATTAAAATGAGGCAATATAAAATAAGAAATTTTTTAATAATTCTATTTATTGCTTAAAATAGGGCACACTAAATTTGGGGATCTAAGATAAATGTCTTATTTTCTAACCCTAGAATCGGCCCTATAAACAGGTTGTGGAGCCGCAAAAGTCCATTTGTGTTCTTGTTCACAAAAGTTGAATTTTAATTTTTTCAAAGAGACCTGACATTTTTTGTGTTATCAGGAAGTAAGATCTCTCTTTGTTAGCAAACCTATATCTAATTTTGTGAATGACTTGTTATTTTAGATGTTTGTTCAAAAAAGGCTATTTGAACAACTATTAGTTCTTACTAGTGCACAAGTTTTTGTTGTTCTAGTAGCATTATTTATTTATTTTCTTTAATTGCTTATGATAATTCTATTTACTGCTTATAAATGGGGCACGATAATGATGGTCTAAGATAAATGCCTTATTTTCTAACCCTAGAGTCGGCCCTACAAATAGGTCATGGAGGCGCAAAATTTCATTTGGGTTCTTACTCACAAAAGTTGAATCTCAATTTCTTCATAGAGACCTAATATTTTCGTGTTATCAGAATGTAAAATCACTCTTTGTTAGCAACCTAGATTTAATTTTGTGACCGATTTAATTTTATTTTATATGTTCGTTCAAAAAAGGCTATTTGAACAACTCTATTAATTCTTACTAGATGTACAAGTGTTTGTTATTCTTGTATCATTATTGTTTTTTCTTTTATTGTTTATAGCAATTCTGTTTATTGTTTAAAAATAGACACACTAAATTTGGGAGCCTAAGATAGATGTCTTATTTTCTAACACTAGAGTTGACATTTAAGTTAATCATGGAGGAGCAAATAAAAAGTTTTGCTCTCATTAGCAAAAGTTGGATCTCAATTTTCTCATATATATCTGACGTTTTCATGTTAACAGGAAGTAAGATCACTCCTTATTCTCAATCTAGATCTAATTTTGTGACTTAATGTTATTTTGTATGTTTGTTCAAATTGAGTTATTTGAACAACTCTATTAATTCTTTTCAGGTGTACAAGTATTTGTTATTCTTTTATCATTATATTTTTTTTCTTGCACTATTTCTGCACATAAATAAATTTATCTTGTTCAATAAATTATTATGCGTAAATATAACTGTATGTAATTGTCTTTTGATTGTTGTTCAATGTTAGAGATACAAATATTAATTAATACATCTAATAAGTTATGTCACATCCCTAAAAAGGCTTCTTTTTTTCCTTCTTTTTTGAATTTTTAGACATTTTGTGTCTAAATTTTAGAATGACATGTTTGTACTATTTTCTTATTTATATAGTTGCAAACATGTTTACCAACAAGGAGTTTGATGATTTCATGGGTGTCTTAAGCAAAGGATCAGACTGTGGATGCAAGACAGGTCCTCTTTATTTTTCATTATTAAGTTTAATTTATTCTAATTTTATTTTTTCCCATCAATCTAACAATCTGATAGTCAATATTTTGATAAAGTAATCTTTTTTTTCAAAGAATTTAATTCTATATTATCTTATATTCTTATTGTATGAGTTTGTAGTATAATTTTTCGAATAAAAGAACATGCTTTGAAATATGAAAAGAGAAGGAAAAAATTATTTGTTGTAGAATCTAATTAGATGTTTTGTATAAAAGAAAATTGTATTTGAAAAACCTTTAGAAGTAGTTTGATTGGGAGAAAGTGATTTTGTGATTTTTAATGATAGGATTATAACAAGAAGTTAAAATAATGATAGAATTATTTAGTGAATATTCTGTTATTAATAATTATTTGAACATTACACTAGATAAATTGTAATTTAAATATCAAATTTATGTTTATTAAACTATCAGTTAATAAAGTTTGATACTATTTTTTTGGGTTGACAAATAAGCAATTATTTATTTGGCTAAAGATGAATGCAAAGACTTTCATGATGCTATTGCTACGAAAGATTGGAAATGCTTTGATATGCATCAAAAAAGGTACTATTCCTCATTCATAAGTTTTGAATATCAATGTAGTTTAACCTATTGTAACACGTATTCATTTTATGAGACACAAGTTTATAATCTGTCTAATCAAATATTCAAAATTTAAATTTTTTGAAAAATATTCTTTTGTCGAAAGTATTTTCCAAAAATATTTTTGAGAGTAACAATTTGAAAAATATATTTGTTAATATAAGAGCGACAATTTGTATTTGGATAAACTTTCAAAGTATTTTTAAATTAGAAATGTTTTTTTTAGCCGTTGAAAACACACCCAAGAATATATACATATAAAGAGTGACCGAACACATAAATTCTGAAAAATAATCACTATTGGCTTCCCATTTGTACTAGGTTGATAACTAGATATCGAAATACTATTTCAAAGGTTATATATGCTATAGTAAAAAAATAACAATCAATTAATAAATTAATACATGTATTTTATGATTGAGTATCATATATTTTGATAACTAATTTTGAACACGTGTGTGGCATGAGTGTCCCATGTTAATTTATATAAATTCGTTAAAATATACGATAAATGTAATTTCTAGTCAAACAAACTTTTACAAATAATACAAATTTTATTTTGATAAATATGTATGGAAGTATCATTACAAAAGAAAATATTTTTCTAGCTAAAAGTCTCAGTTAGAGAACTAATCAATTAAAGGCTAAAAGTGACAACAAAATTTAAAATAAAATATGCTAAGAAATCACGTCAACATTTGTAAGTGAAATACAAGCGAGGAACAATATAGCATCGCCAAAGGATGTGGTTCAATGGATGGACTGCTCCTTATTTAACTAGAGGTCTCGAGTTCGAGTCTAGATATGAAAACATCATTAATAGGGAGTGCTTCCCACAATAGGAGCCTTACGCAACACTACATATATAAGCAAATAAGTGTGAGACATCATCATGCTGTGGGACCTATTTACTATTTGCTTTTGACAAATTACTTCTTCTTCCCTTCTTTTCCACATTTCCTTCCGCAATTTCTTCAATAATGGCCCACCAAAAAATAATAACTGTTGCCAATAATCAGTAACCCATACTTCTATTTGCAAGTAGGATACAAATACACTTAACAAATCTCCACCTTGGATTTGTATCCCACGTATAATTAAGCTTGCTCCACCTTCACCGAATAGCCCTGGGAGGGCTAAACCAAACGATCATGAATGCCAATCAAGTCCAGGCATAACCTGAACTTGGAAACTGGAACTGACTTTGTGAACATATCAGCAGGATTTTCTTTTGTGTTAATTTTCTTAACTAACACAGTCCCTTCTGTAATGATATCTCAGATGAAATGATACCTTACATCAATATGCTTCGTCCTTTCGTGATACATTTGATCTTTCGCCAGATGAATAGCACTTTGATTATCACAATTAATTTCTGTAGCACCTTGGTAAACACTTAGCTCACTGCACAAGCCTTTTAACCAAATGGCTTCTTTGATTGCTACTGTAAGTGCCATATATTCTGTTTCAGTAGTAGATAAAGCTACTAGATGTTGTAGAGTAGCTTTCCAGCTAACTGCACAACCGCCAATGCAAAATACATAGCCAGTAAGTGATCTTCTCTTGTCGAGATCTCCAGCATAATCAACATTAACAAAACCTACCAGAGTGGTACTAATTCTGCCAAACTCCAAACACGAGTCAGTAGTAGCAAACAAATATCTAAGTATCCATTTCACAGCATTCCAATGAACTTTACCTAGGTTAGCCATATATCTGCTTACCACACTTACAGCTTGTGAAATTTCTGGACGTGTGCAAACCATTGCATACATGAGACTTCCAACGGCACTAGAGTAAGGGACTTGGGCCATATATTTTCTATCTTTCTCTGTTTGAGGAGATTGAACAACTGATAGTCTAAAATGACCTGCAAGAGGAGTGTTGACTGGTTTAGCATTTTTAATGCCAAATCTTTCTAAAACCTTTTCAACATAACTTTTCTAGTTTATAAATAATTTTTCAGCTCCTCGTTCCCTTCTAATTTGTATGCCAAGAATTTTTTTGGTTGCTCCCAAATCCTTCATTTAAAATTCACTGCTCAAGAGCTTCTTTAACCTACAAATTTCTGTCATATCTTTTGCAGCAATGAGCATGTCATCAACATAAAGTAACAAGTAAATGAATGTGCCATCATTTAACTTTTTGAAATAAATACAACTGTCATACATGCTCCTTTTAAAATCATGACTCAACATAAAAAAGTCAAATCTTTTATACCACTGTCGCAGTGACTGCTTCAATCCATACAAGGATTTCTTCAACAAGCATACATGATCTTCTTTTTCCTGAATTTCAAAACTTTCGGGTTGTTTCATGTAAATTTCCTTCTCAAGTTCTTCATTTAAGAAAGCTGTTTTAACATCCAGTTGTTCTAATTTTAAATCATACATGGCAACTAAAGTAAATAATACACGTATAGAGCTATGTTTAACAACAGGTGAGAAAACATCATTGAAATCAATTCCTTCTACCTGACTATAGCCCTTTGCAACTAACCGTGCCTTATACCTTGCATCTTCAACTCCTAGGATACCTTCTTTTCTTTTGAAAACCAATTTGCAGCTGATAACCTTTTTCTTTGATTTTGGCTGCACAAGTGTCCATGTACCATTTTTGTTGAGGGGCTCCATTTCCTCATTCATTGCTACCAACCATTTTGATGCGTCATCACATGAGGTAGCTTCCGAGTAGGAACGTGATTCATTATTTAAACCCGTTTCATCTGCCACACTTAAAGCATAAGCAACATAATCTTCATACCTTTGTGGCTGTTGTATTGTCCCCCTTTCTCTATTTCAAGCAATGCAATATTCATCAGTAACAGGCTCATCAGTGGTTTCTCCAACGGTATTCGTCTGAACTGTTTGAGGATCTGACTCAGAAGGTTTAACACTTCTTATTTCAAGCTCCACCTGCTTCTGTGTATTCTCTATTTTATTTGAATCAAAAAAACTAGAGGACTCCCTTTTTGAATGCAACATGCTAGATTCATCAAATATAACATCTCTGTTAATAACAAATTTGGGTGATTTAGGGTCTAGACACCATAAATGGTAATCTTTTACCCCAGATGCATATCCAAGAAAAATACACTTTTTAGCCCTTGGCTCTAATTTTCCATCATTTACATACATGTACGCTGGACACCCAAATATCTTTAAATCAAAATAATTAGCAGGAGTACCTGACCATACCTCTTCTTGAGTTTTAAAATCAAGCAGAGCAGAGGGAGCACAGTTGACTATATAACACGCTGTGGAAATCGCCTCAGCCCAAAATTCTTTTGTCAACCCTGCATTTGAAAGCATACAACGAGCTCTTTCCACCAATGTTTTGTTCATCCTTTCAGCAACATCATTTTGTTGAGGTGTCATCCGTACTGTCCTATGTCAAACAATACCTTTATTCTTATAGAACTCATTAAACTCGTTTTCCACGAATTCCAAACCGTTATCTGTTCTAAGTCTTTTGACTTGTTTTCCGATTTGTTTCTCAATCATAACTTTTCATTGTTTAAAAGTTATAAAAACGTGATTCTTATGCTTAAGAAAATACACCCAAACCTTTCTTGAATAATCATCAATAAAGGTTAGAAAATACCTTGCACCACCTTTTGACGGAATACGGGATGGCCCCCAAAGGTCAGAATGGATATAATCCAAAGTACCTTTTGTTCTGTGAATTGTTGGAAACTTGAAGCTGACTTTTTTTTTTGCTTCCCAAATACATAGTGCTCACAGAATTTCATTTTTCCTGTGCTTTGTCCATCAAGCAAACCCCTTTTGCTCAATATCGACAGGTCTTTCTCGCTCATATGCCCCAATCGCATATGTCATAACTTGGTTGTGTCTAATTAAGAAGATGTAGATATCTCACCAGTACCTGTAACAGTAGACCCCTTCAAAATGTACAAATTTCCAGACCTGCAGGCTTTCATAACAACAAGAGAATTTCTTTAAACCTTCAATACTCCACCTTCAGCTGTATACCTGTACCCCAAACTTTCAAGAACGCCTAAAGAGATTAGATTTCTCTTTAAATTAGGAACATATCTAACATCAGTGAGCGTCCTCACCATTCCATCATGCATTTTGATTCTGATTGCACCTTTTCCAATTACTTTGCAAAGAACATTATTGCCCATCAAAATATTTCCACAATTAACCGGTTCATATGTGGAAAATAAATCTTTGTTGGGACACATATGGTGAGTACAACTCGAATCTAAAATCCATTCATTTTCAGACCCTGAATTTGTCCCAGTAACCAAGAAATCATATTCTCCATTTTCTTCGGTAACAATACTAGCCTCAACTGAATCATTATTTTGGATTATTCTCAATTTTCTGCTTGCCTTTTTCCTTATTTTTCAAAATGAAACAATTTGCCTTAATGTGTCCCTTTTTATGACAATAGTGGCATTCAATATTTCTATGTCTGGATTTGGATCAACTTTTAGACCTTTTATTTCAATCATTTCTCTTTTCAAGTCTACCTCTTACAAACAAGCCTTCTGCAGAATTTTCATTTGTTCCTCCCATGATTTCCTTGTCATTTTTATCTTTTGACTTTAAGACTAATTTAACATCATCATATTTTACAGTCTCTTTCCCATAAAGCATTGTTTCTCTAAAATGCTTAAATGACGAGGGAAGGGAATACAACAATAAAAGAGTTATATCTTCATCCTCCATTTTCATATCTATATTACTCAAATCTGATATTAGACTGTCAAAATTATCAAGATGTGAGGTTATAGATGTACCTTCAGACATGTGAAGCATATACAAACTTTGTTTTAATTATAATCAGTTGACTATACTTTTCTCCATGTATAGCTTCTGCAACTTCTCCCACATACCTTTGGCTGAAGTCTCAGATTTGACTTCCTGCAGCACCTCATTTGAAAGACTTAAAATGATACTGGACCGCGCCTTTTTATCCAGACCATCGAACGCGTCAAGCAACATAATCTTCATACCTTTGTGGCTGTTGTATTGTCCCCCTTTCTCTATTTCAAGCAATGCAATATTCATCAGTAACAGGCTCATCAGTGGTTTCTCCAACGTCTTTCATTTCTGTCGGCTTTTGCTCCTTTCCTTTGAGTGCCACTTCCACACCATCTTGAATTAAGACGACCTTCATTTTGAGTTGCCACATTCTGAAATTAACATTTCGGTCAAATTTCTCAATACTGGTCTTAGTTATTGTCATGGTGACTCTAACAACAAATAATTTGGGTAGGCTCTGATACCAATTTGTTAGAAAATAAGCTTAGATCGTGACCCAAATTATATTGTATCGAGGTTAATTATAACCACAATATCGCAGCGACAATAATAGAGTGTTGAGAAAATTAAATATAATAGTGGTAATAGAAACAACACAAGTATTTACGTGGTTCAGCCAAAATATTTGACCTATGTCCACAAGTGAAAATGGAGCAATTTTTATTATATTGTGGGATATGAACAAAATAGCTCAAAACTGATAGAGCTATTACAAGGATAATTTTCTAGAAAAAGATAAGCTAAGAAATGATTCTCTTTCTGGTTAACTCACACTTTCTGGCTTACTTAAACTCTGCCCAAACACAAACATATATAGGCAAATAAGTGTGAGACATCATCATGCTGTAGGACCCATTTACTATTTGCTTTTGATAAATTACTTCTTCTTTCCTTCATTTCCACATTTCTTTCCGCAATTTCTTCAATAATGGCCCACCAAAAAATAATAGTTGTTGCCAATAGGGGTGTGCATGGTCCGGATTGTT
>DF361708.1:19749-33261 GCA_000787875.1 Solanum virginianum
CATCTTGTACATATGGATTATATAGGATCGGGCATGCTTATTCCCTTTGACTCTATATGCCTGTCAAAGTATCCAGATGAAAATCAAAACCAAATTTCATGTTCCTCCTCAATGAATAAAAATTCATTTAATCTAGTATAAATATGGATGATATCTAGCATAAAGATGGATGATAGTTCCTAAGGAAATCGATTAGTGGTTGAATCATGAGAGTAAGGTTGGAATTCCTACTAGAAGACATGGTGTAAATCCATTTTCTCCAACTTTCATGAGCTAGATTTTATAGGAAGCCTGTTGTTTATTAGTTGGACAGGCTGATGGGTGGATTAGTTGAGGTGTGTATAAGTTGACATGAACAACATCTATAGAAAAAAATAAAGATATAAAAAATAAAGATGGACGATATCTTTGAGAATGTTCATAACTCGATTAAGTAAAGTCGACGGCTCTGTGCTTTCGAAAACTTGAGCAGCATCACTGGCAACAAGTGCAATAAGCACTGGACCCCTCCAAACAGTATGGTAACTGTAAAATAAGAAGAACAACCTCTCGTTTTTTGCTATAATGGTTGAGGAAATTGAAGGTATCCAAGTCTTACCCCTTAAAACACATGAGGGAATTTCATGGAAACCTTATTCAACAACCCAAACCCTAGTGTATCAATAACTTCAAACTTCTTCTCAGGTAACTCTGATTCAAATCTAATTGATCTTCTTTTTAGTACCACAAGAGGAACCATACAGAGGACCATGTTTGCCTGGAAAAGTTGGTCCCTAGCTATGACCTCAACTCCTTCATTTTTGTACTTTATTATTTGAATCATCTTTCCATATATTATCGAAACTCCTTTACATAGTGCTTTAATCATACCCTAATTTCCACCAGAAAGAAGATAATGGTCACCACCCATGTTGTAAGGATCATTTTGATCCCAATAGGCAATAGAGAGTTCTGAGAGGCATCCAGCATTTGCATATTTCAAATTTGCAAAATTTCAATTCAAAAGCTGGTTTTTCCTCTTTAGTTTTAGCCACAGAATATAATTGTCTAAGTATATTCAAAACAAAGCCTAACGAGATATTATTAGATAATTCACTTACTAGTTTCCCCAACTAAGAGACTTTGTCTAGTAGCTTATTGAAGATGAGCTCAATTCTACAAACAAGAACTGCATCAATAGGAGCTCCGTCAGATTTGTATAATGGACACTTCTCTCAAATTTTATGAAGCGGAGTGAAAAGTTGTTTAGCCAAAAACTCCCAAAGGATTCACATGGATATACCTGATATAACATTGCCACCAAGATCCACAATCTCAACCTTGTCCATCCCTCCCATTTTCTTAGTATAAACTCTTCCTCCTAGTCGGTTCCTACCTTCAAGAATAGTTACCTTGAATCCACATGACATTAGTTGCCTTGTTGCAGCCAAACCAAAAAGTCCAGTACCAATAATAATTACAGACCCTTCACTAGGTTCCTCAGGAAATTTAGATACAAACGAGGGTGAAACTCCAAAATTTATGTACCCGTTAGTCAAAAGAAACTCATATGCTATAGCCATCAAATACTCATATTCAGCACTAACAGTTTCCCTTATCCTTGCTTTAGATAATGAAATGTGCACATTCTCCCTCCATTTTACAAGAATATGATTTGTCACAACTATGTAAGCATTTTGCTCGTTCCCATCCAATTCACTCATAACTTTTGAGAAAGAGCAAAATGATTACATAGTTGTGAGAAACCATATTCTTGCAAAATGGAGAGAAAATGTGCACATTTGGTTATCCAAAGAAAGGATAAGGGAAACTGTTAGTGTTGATATGAGCATTTAGTGGTCATAACACATGAGTTTCTTTGGACTAACAGGTATATAAATTTTAGGATTTCATCCTCGTTTGTATCTAACTTTTCTGGGGAACCCAATGAAGGGTTCGTAATAATTATTGGTGCTGGACTTGCTGGTTTAGATGCAGTAAGACAACGAATGTCATTTGAATTCGAGGTGACTATTCCTGAAGGTAGGAATTGACTTGAAGGGAGAGTTTATACTCAGAAAATGGGAGGGAAGGACAAGTTTGCGGCTGTGGATCTTGGTGGCAGTGTTATAACTGGTATCCATATGAATCTTTTGGGAGTTTTGGTTAGACAACTTTCTGTTCCACTTCATAAAGCTAGAGATAAGTGTCCATTACACAAACCTGACAGAACTCCTGTTGATAGAGTTCTTGATTGTAGAGTTGAACTTATCTTCAATAAGTTACTAGACAAAGTCCCCGAGTTAAGAAAAATAGTGAGTGAATTGCTGATAATATCTCGTTAGGCTCCATTTTGGATATACTTAGAAAATTATATTCTAGGGCTAAAACTAAATAGGAAAAACAATTTTTGAATTGCCATTTGCAAATTTGGAATATGCAAATGGTGGATGCCTCTGAGAACTCTCTACTGTCTATTGGATCAAGATGATCCTTACAAAATGGGTGGTGACCATTGTCTTCTTTCTGGTGGAAATTGGGGTATGATCAGAGCATTATGTAAAAGAGTTTTAATATTTTATGGAAAGACGATTCAAGCAATAAAGTACGAAAATAAAGGAGTTAAGGTCTTAGTTGGGGATCAACCTTTCCAGGCAGACATAGTCCTTTGTATGGTTCCTCTTGCGGTACTAAAAGGAAGATCAATTAGATTTTAACAAGAGTTACCTGAGGAGAAGCTTGAAGCTATTAATAGGCTAGGGTTTGGATTGTGTACAAAGGTTGCCATGATATTCCTTCATGTTTTTTTGAAGGAAGAGTTGGATACCTTCGGTTGCCTCAACTATTACAGCCAACAACGAGGGGTGTTCTTTTTATTTTAGAGTTACCATACTATTTCTGGGGTCCAGTGCTTATTGCACTTGTTGTCAATGACACTGTTCAAATTTTCAAAAGCACAGAGCCTTTAGCTTTACTTAATAGAGTTATGAACATTCTCAGAGGCACCATCCATATTTATTTTATATCTTTATTTTTTTATGGGTGTTATTTCGGTCAACTTACACGTACCTCAATAATACACCAATCAGCCTGTTCAACTAACAAACAATAGGCTTCCTCGTGAAATCTTGCTTGTGAAGGCTAGAGAAAATGGGTTTACACCATGTCTTCTAATAGAGATTCCAACCTTGTTCCATGATTCAACCACTAATCGATTTTCTTGGGGACGATCATGAGCATTTCAAAGAACGCATCTTGAGTTCTCAAGATTAGTTAGGCCAAACTCGGCTAAAGGTAAAGTTATGAAAGAGCCAGAATCACCAGTATATACATAATTAGACACAGATTCACAAAATAATTTTTCATTAACATTATCCCTATATTTTATTCAAAATTTTATTACATACTTGTACTATCTCATCTAAGTAACATTTCATAAAATTGAACAAATTGACTAAAAACGTTTCGCTAATAACTTTTTCTTCGCTTTTAACGGAGGTTTCTTTGTCGGGTGTAATTTTCTTTTTATCTTGTAATTAATTTTTCATGAGCTTTTGAAGGAATGGTGTTTGAGTGGTCAAAATGAATTGAGCCAAAACTGGCTAAAGGTAACACTTCAAGAGACAGAGTCACCTATACATACTAATTAGACACAAATTCATGTGATAATTTTCTTCAATATCCTCCCTATATTTTATTCAAATTCTTATTATACCCTTATACTATTCATTTACACTTTGTTTAGACGGTTATTATGTATTTATTTCGTAATGTTTACCCTATTTTTTTAAAAAAAGAAAAGGTCAAAAGTTTTCTTTCGAGAGCCTCTTTTGTTGGGCTCTGCGGTCCCAATCGCAAAGCTAGAGCCAAATCCCCCGTAGCCTATTCAGCCTTGTGCTGTAATGTAATGTATAACTTAATATCAATTATCCCTACTCAACGTGAGTAAAGTAGAAGTTTGTCGAGAAAATTCAATCATGTAAACATGACAGCACGATAAGTATTAATTAGGGGACAAGTTGTGTGAGATGCAAACAATATCAAGTCAAGCACAACTAGATAATGTAATGTAGATATTCCTTCATCTCAAATTATTCATTTTAATCTTTTATATACATCTAAGAAAAACTAATTAACAGAAAAAATTAATTATAACTTTTATCGATACTGAATAATTATAAATCATACATAATACAGGTGGCTCATATATAAGTTATTGTTGCACAAATAGCTCATACACACTCACATATATTTCTTAATGAAAGTAAAAAAGTTAATTTTTTTATTTTAAAAAAAATATTTAAAAGTATATTTGATTCTTCTCACATGTGTTTTTTTTATTCCTCTTTGATACAAAGGCTGATATTAATTTCTTTAAATAATCAATTTTTTTTTAGTAACATTCTTATAAAATTTAGTCGTATATGCCCCAATTTTTTTACAGATATAAATGTAAAAACAATATATCTAAAAAATGTTAATTTACAAAATTTCATTATTTTTTCTTTTTTTATATACACTTTTTAATTTCTTATATTTTTACTACTTGAAGAGGGAAAGGAAAAAAATAAAATAAAAAACTCAAATAATTAAAAAAAAAATAGTCAAAAAAAAGTTTGTAAAAAGGAACGTATATATTCTGTATGAGTCTTTTAAAATTTAAATTATTTTTTACTTTTATTAGATAAAAATAGTACTCCATATAACTTGTGAACTTTTATAACGATAAAAGTATAAGTAAACTAATTTTGATATAAATAGTACAAATTTATCTAAAACTTTTATTATTAAAAAATATAATCAACTTTAATAATAATATTAGTGGCATATCAGCCTTTTTTTTCCCTTTTCAATTATTTTATTCAATTCTAAAAGTGTCATTACAACGTCGATTCATTACTTCACTGTGATAATTACGGGTTTATTTTGTAATTTGAACAATATAGAAAAAAATTTGTAATTCACGTTCAGGAAGATACTAATGAAGAAATTTAAAATGCATTCATAACTTTTTAAATTTATCATTAAATTTTATTTAAATATTTAAATTTTACAATTTATCAGATGGATCATTTAAATATTAACTAACATAAATTATAATTTAAATATCTAAATAAAATCGAAAACGTTTTTTATATCTCCCATAATTTTGTTGCTTAATGCATACATTTTAGGTCAAATGTGCATTACATTAAATTGAGGAGACTAAAGTGAATACAGCTACGCATGAAGGACTAAAACTGATAATTGTTTTCTTTACCCCACCCCCTCAGCACTCCTCCACTTTTTTCTTCCACATCTCTTCTTCCTCATTTTTCAACTTTCATTGAGCTGAAGGACTGCTAGGTCAGCTGAGTTTACTCTCTTTCAACTTGTAGAACAAATATGGCTTCCCCAAAACTCCCAATTTTTGTACCGTTTTTACTTTCAGTTACCCTTCTTTTGTTCAGTCTACAAGCTGCAGCTGCGAAAGCTCCGGCGAAAAAAGTTTTGAACTGTTTACCATCGGAGCTCATGCATCTCGCTTCTGCATGTTTTCCGATGGAAGAATCTCCGGTAGATTCCGAAGATCTATGCTGTGAGCTAGTCAAATCTGTCACCTCTTCATCGGAATCGGACCGACACTACGATTTGAAAGAGTGTCTTTGTACTGCAGCGACGATCAATCGAATAGTTATTGGGCGTGATAGAAGGGTTTCTAAAGTCGTCGGAAGTTGTACCGGAGAAACTACAGGTAGGTACAACTGCTTCTCTGATATCTAATTCTCAAATGGAAATGTTTGAATTACCATAAACTCAAATAGATCTGGATGTCTAGTTTCAAGTCTTGTTCAATTGTGTGGCTTTAGATTTAAATTTTAATGTAAATTTTTTGATTACGTTTTTGTGCTAAGATTCAGGTAGATTTTAGTGCTTTATTTCTCTTTATGTTTTGTTGTTGCTAAAAATATGCAAGTGTTGTTAATTTCTGTTATTTGTTTGTATGAATATGGACATGTTAACCACTATTCAAATAACTGTGAAAATTTGAGCTCCGAAACTGATTAGTGTTGAAGATTTTACTAATTAATCATCCCACCGAATAAGTTGAAAAGAAACCAGACGTTTGTATCATGTTGCAAAAATAGAGCACATGGGCTGCAAAGGGGAACGTTGCTATTTTTTCCCAAATAGATCTAGAAAAGGGGATTTGCAGGGGAAAAAAGCGACATCTGGTTTCTCCATGGATTTGGTTTTTTATAGTAGTCGACTATTTGCACCGATGGAGCCCTTCCTTGATGTTCAAATCATGGGAGAAACAATACAATCAAATTCATTCTCCGTGCTGCATTTGTGACATCTCCATGGGCACTATTAATTTCTACCGTCTTGCACGGTAACATCTCTTTAAAAAATCATTTATTTTAACTATATTACTACAATAAGATAAGTACGTACTAAGATTGGGTTCGAATCGGAATTTATCACCTTCCCTCTTTCAAAAAGAATAAGTGTTTAATTTTAGCTTTTCACATCTAATATTTTAATTCATGAATTAGACCTAATTTATTTTAGGATCACATGCTTCAATTTTTTTTATTTCTTAATTACATATCAAATAGTGTAAGGTCTGGGTGAGATAAAAATTAATTGTTATGGTGTAACAGTTGAATTAATATTATTATGCAATAAAAAAGATGAAAGTCCAATTTAACAAGCTATTATTTCTATATTGTTGAACAACTAGCATGTACAAGCCTCGCCGACACTTTAAAGAAAACAAATCTACGCCGACTGAATTAAGGGTGTGTTTAGTACCCATAGAAAATGTTTTACAAAACAATAAGCAGAATTTTTTTCTTTTAGAGTTGAGGACATAAGTTCTCATGATCCAAAAATCAAGCGTGATGGTATTTTCCATAATTCATTTTGCCAAGTCAGACTAAATGGAATGTAATAAAATAATGCAGAAGGTAAAACAAAAGTAATAGTCTAAATTTACAAGGATTTGGCTGCCTTAAGAGAGTCATAGTTACTCCTGTCGTTTAATTGCGTTTGGTTGAATTTCTTTACTTTGACATTCAGAGCGCTGGAAAGAAATTACATTGCGTGAATATTCATTGGGACTATCGCAATGCTTTGTTTTAATTAATTCAAGCTTAGTATCACATATATAAGCTTCTACTATAACTGAAGATGAAGGAAAAATATATAAGTCTTAATTATCTTTAATTCTCAAGTACAACAGAAATAATAAGAAGTCTGAAGAGCTTGCTGAAATGAACAAATTGCTATTTCTCAGATTATATTAAAGCTTGGTCCTAAAAAAATGAAGTGTCGAACTAGAATCAAACTCATAAACTACACACAAGTGTTGAAACAAGGGGTAATATCAAACAGCACGGTACTTAACAAGAAGATCTAAATGTAGGTAAAGAGTAAGAAACACAGGTACTCCCTCTACATCAATCAAACTTTCATAATTACAACTTGCACTTAGAAAACTCAGCATAGACAATATATATACAGACGATTCAAGTATACAGTATATCAATAGATTGATTTGAAGAATTAACAAGTATAAAGTTAACCATCAAATTAAATCACACTTCATGCAAGTATCCAAGTTAATATATTGAAATGAAATTAAATAGAATACAATAAAGTGCAATGAAATAATGCACTGTCAAATAATCATGATGCATATAATATACATACTTTGATATGATCAAACAAGAATCTATTGGAGCTACACATGAACCATATTACAATCATCATCACCAGAAGAGACCTCGACCGCGACAATCAATACACTTGCCAGAAGAAATCTCGACCATCATTACACTTGTCGGAAGAATCCTCCGTCATCATTATACATTTCGAAAGAAACCTCTACAATCATCACCAATCAATAAAGACCTAAACTCTCATTCTCAGTATCATACTCAATCTAGTCGCAATCATTTTCCATCAATAGTGAGACTCAATCGATATTTTATTTCGACACAATATTCACTTTCAAATGGGCATGAGAGTATGTAAAAAGTCCACATAATTCATATATTCAATGATCAAATCAACCAATCACATGATTCTTTCAATAATAGAATCATTATTAGTGGAGTTATCAATAATAATATCACATTGTTTCTCAAATTCTCAATGAGGAGGGGAATTGAAATAGTCGTCTTGCTTCTTTTCTTTCAATAATCGTCTTGCTTCTTTTCTTTGGATCTCCCACTTTATCATCATTTTTAAGATTACTCGTCAAGAAATCAATGTTTTCACTAGTATTGTTCAATAATTTCATCACTATATCAAGATTATATAATACTTGTATCAATATCACATTTATAAAGTCTAAATAATTACTTCAATCATTCACATTTATTATTACTCAAAACTTGAGTCAATATTATCAGTTCACAATTCTCATCAACGAGGATCACATAATAAATCAATCATCTCAAAATATGGATCAATATCATCAATCAACATTTCACAATACTCAAAGCAACTTCATTATTCATATACCAAATCATGAGACAAGTTATCACATTCTATCATATAGCCATTTTTTTACCCTATCACTTTTATTACATTATTTCATGAATAAATCATTCGTTTTTGAATTTTCATTACTCCCCAACACATAAAGACAAAAGAATACAAGATTGAATAAACTCAACAAGGTTTAGGATTTTACTTTGCCTTTGATAACTAATCTACTAATATTAACATTGCTAACAAGATTGGAAAGAAGGGTAATTGAAAAGGCTTAGAATGAAAGATCATAAGCATGATTCATTCAAGAAATATGATCTGATAATATTCATAACGCAATATGATCTTTCTTATCTTTTAAAGCTTATCATGAGTTCAGAAACTATACATAGTACAAAACTCAAGTCACATCACGTTCAACATAGATGAAAATTTTTAGACATGCGAGATAAAATCAGAATCGCTAAATGAAGTTACCATTTCTCATCCTCGAAACTCAATATGAATTAGATTAATCAACATGAGGTACATGGGTCTAGGACATGGCATGACACTCATACACAAGACAAGAATAGTGTATCACCTCGATTGACGTATAAGAAGCGTATGAGATGAAAAAACATTGATTTCTCATCCTGATCAACTCATACACAAGACAAGAATAGTGTATCACCTCGATTGAAGTATAAAGATATAACAAAATAATACAGAAGGTATAGTGGAAGAAACAGTCTAAATGTGTAAGGATAAATATCAAGGGAAAGGATCTACAATTTAAAAACCAACTCAAGGTTGGTGTCACATATACAAGCCTCTACTACAACTAAAGATGAAAGAAAAATATAAATATCTCAATTGTTTTTTTCCTCAAATAGGATAAAATGAGTAAGTAGAAGTATGAAGAGTCTGCTAAAATGGACAAGCTTCTACCTCTCAGACTATCTCAAAACTTGATCCAAAACAAGAATGAAGCGTCAATAGGAATCAGGCTCACAAGCTACACACAAATGTGAAAGTAAGGGTGAGTATCTAACAATATGGTACCCAATAAGAAGATCTAAACACAGGTAGAGAATAAGGAACATATGTACTCCTTCCACATCAACCGAACTTCTATAACTACAACTTGCATTCAGGAAAATCATTATATACAATATACATATCTGCAATTCAAGTACACAATATATCATTATACCAATTTCAACAATTTACAAGTATAGAGTTAACTAACAAATTATACTTCATACAAGTATCCACGTTGATATAGTAAAATGAAATGGAATACAAAAAAAAGTGTAATGACATGATGAAATATCAAGTAATCATGATACATGTATATCAAGTAATCATGATACATGTATATCTTATGATATGTATCCGTTGATATTATCAGACTAAAAGTTAATAGGGACCACACATGGACATATTTCAATTATCATTATCGAAAGAGACCTCGATCGTCCAAAAGACTTCAATAATCAATACATGCTTTTTCCTGGCAAGACTAATACAAATCTAAAATTATTTTCTATAAAGTTGTTAAATAATTCAAACCTTAAAAATACGACACAACAAGAAAAAAATCAATAAATTTGAACTGACGTTTAAGGAAGAAAGTGGAATTGGGAAAAATAAAATCTACGGTGTTGGTAGGTATTGGAATAAATGGGTGAAGTAGGTGGACGAGTGAAAAAAAATTCTTAAAATTGATGGACGAAAAATTTTTGAAATGGGAAAAAAAGAGATGGATGAAAGATGATTATCGAAGTGTGTGTTGGATCGGCGGAGGAGGATTTTGGCAAAGAAGAAAGAAAAGAGTTGGTTTTCTCTTTCCTTTTTGCCAAAAATATAATTCTTTTTATTTTATTTTTAAATTATTATTATGAGCTTAAAACGATATGTCTTTTTTTTTATTAGCTATTATGCTATGTCATTTGCTAGATGACTAGTAAGAATGTTTACTAAATACAAGTAAGAACTGAATTATCCAAGTAAAATACATGAATAATTTTAAATGATTGTAGATGAGTTAAGTATTTTTTTCGCATTAAAAAAATAACTTTCTAGATAATCATTTTTAATTTATCAAATTTGGCCTTAGATGATCTCAATGTTGTATTTTTTTTCAAAATAAAAAATTAACCAACCGTACATTGTATTGTATGCGTAAATTTCAAGTATTAAACAAAACTCTAGTTGCTTTGGCATTATTTTCTTTTCATGATAAATGTTAAAAGCATATAGGACTTTACTTGAATAAAATTATAAATAAGAACATTAAAACGATCACGAACTAACACTAGTGTTTTCTTATTATATAAGTGGCAATTAGCTGTCAAGCAGGTAACTCTCCGTTTATATACTTGTTTAAATTGTCTTTTTCTTATATATTATATAGGGTTTACAAAAATATTTTATAAATTTTTTATTTAATCTTTTTAAAGCAACAGCTTATTTTAACTATAATTTACAATATTATCCCTAATAAATAATTTTCTCAGTTGCTTCAATAATGATTTTGTTATATCACCCCGATCAGTTATTTTAAATTAAGTAAATACTGAAATTAGGATAAAACAAAATTCTCTTTAAACCGGATAAATAAAATTAAATAAATATTTTAATATCTTTCCATGATTATATTTGTGTCAAAAAGGAAGTACTACAAATATATATATAATCACTTAATCATTAAATTTAACATTTAATCAATATTAATAATATTTATTAAATATTAGTTTTACACTTAATGAGAAAATTTAATAACATTTAATTATATCATTAAAAAATAAATTTATAAATGACTATTGGGCCCATGAATTGCAAGATCTTCGTAACTAGTATAAATATATATGATAGATATAATTGTCTATAGTGTCGTTAATATATTTTGCAACTGCATATTTAGTCAAGTAATTGAAATTGGGAAGTTTTCATAAATGACATAGACTTGAAACTTAATATGATCAAATAGATATATTTTACATAATTACATAATATAATCTCGACTTTGTGACCTGGAAAGGAGGAGAGAAGCGAGCGAGATCGAGAGAGGGAGGAGAGATGCGAATTGTATATGTATATTTATCAAATTGTATGTACATATCTGTCAAATAATTGTATATGTGTAATTAATATATATATATATATATATATATAAGAGGCGAGTGGGATCGAGAGAGGGAGGAGAGAGGTGAGCGAGAGTGGAGAGAGACAAATTGTATATGTATATATGTCGAATTGACTATATATATCTGTCAAAATGATTATATATATGCAGTTCGTATACATTTGTAATTGTATATCTATAAGAAATTGCAGAGAAAGAGGGGTAAAGAGGAGATAGAAAAGAGCAACAAAACTCTAACTATAACTATAAATTATAATTTTTTCAAACTATAGTTGTATAATGTAAATACATATTATTAGGGTTGTTCATGGTTATGGTTAAACAACCAAATCGAACCTAATCCAAATCAAACCGATTAAATTTTTTGATATTTGATTTGATTTGTTAGGTTTGGTTTTTAAATTTTGAAAATTGATACTATTTGATTTGATTTTGATTTTACTAAAAAAATTCGCAAAAATAATCAAACCGAACCAAATAATTATATATATAAATTTCATAATTATTTATATAGTATTCATAAATAATATATAAATGTCTTTTGATATTGTAATTAATTAAAATCCTTAACTTTATTATTTATATTTGAAAATTCGTTGTTTCAGAATATGATTTTTTTTGTATGACCTTCCCCGGGTAGTTATTTGATTGTTGAGTTTGGATTTTTTTATGAAGATTTGATCCTTAATGTATAATAACTTTAGTATTATTCAACTAAATCACTTCATTAGTGTATAATAACTTTAGTATTGCTTAACTAAATCACTTTGTTCGTGTAATAATAACTCTAGTACTATTGCTTAATTGAATCCACAGTAATCTTTTGTGGATTATTCATGTATTAGGTGTTTGTGTCTACCGAGATGTGTATGCCCTCAACAAACGTATTACTTTCAAATTGAAAAATTAAAAAAAAAATAAAAATCAAACCGATCCAAACTGACAATAACCAAACCAACGGTTAATTTTTTTATTTGGTTTAATTTGATTTTAGAAATTTAAAAGCAGACTAAATTGGTTTGGTTATGATTTTAACCAATAACCAATCTAAATCAAACTATGAACACTTGTACATATCATATGTTTACCTAGTTATATTATTTTTCCATTAAAAGGAAATTTAGAAATATAATCTATTTTATATCTTTTAGAATATTCCAATAAAAAAATTTCTCAATGTCAATTTTGTTAACATTATCAAGGAATTATTTTTTTTAAAAAAATCAACCCAAACCCAATCGTGACCCTTCATTGTCTCCATGTTGTCACTCTCTCGTAGTGCTGGTCATTCTCAGAGATATCCATTCAACATAAGATATTTTTCTCTGTCGTTGTAGCTTCAATTCCTAAAATAGGCACTTGCTCTATTTAAGTAATATTGATGGCATAAGTTAATACTTTATGCTTCGTTTCATCGGCAACATGTTATTTTAAATAGTTAATCTTAGCATAAGGTATTTTGAAATAAGTTATATTCAAATAAAAATAATAGAATAAATAATTCAAGGACTATCTAATACTTCCAATCAAGCATGAATGAAATATTGTATTTTTTATTATGAGACTATTATATTCAATACCTCACACCAAACGACTCCTAAATCGTTAGATACCTCTCCCGCTTCTTTTTTGTTGTTTTTATCTTTTTTAAAATTAAATAATATAAACTTTGATTAATATTTTAAGATATGTATTTTTATCATATTGATATAAAAAATTATATTCTATAGTGCTTCTTCTATAACTTCTGAATATCTAAATTTTTTTTTTAAAAAAAAAAACTAATGTAATCTAATTTACTTTAAAAATTAGTCAAATTGATTCTCAAAAAAACATAATATGATAACCAAAAAAAATGGAGAAAATATTAAATTGATTATCACAATATATAACGTAAGTGTTTTTTTTTTGTGTGTGTG